>AWOL01S0017680.1:93590-114358 GCA_000715115.1 Nicotiana otophora
GGGTTAATGGCTATTTTATAAATATTCAACGACTATTTTTGATAGCCCAACGATCGTTTTTTAAATTTTTAAATTTTTTTAAAATATTACCGTTAGGACCGTTTGGCCCGCTAAGGGACCGGTCCGGTCCTGGTCCCTGGCGGTCCAAACGATCCCAGTCCCTACAGGTCCCAAATCATAGGACCGGCCCACGAGACCGGCCTAGGCCCACTAAAATAGGTCCTGGCCCGTTTGGCCCGCGGTCCCAGGCCGGTCACTGTTCAGGGCCAACCCACTTGCCACCCTTAGTTTTGGGATGGAATTTAGATATCGTGTTATTTTTAGTTTGCACATTTAAATTCAGATATTATTCTGGTCGTTGGTTTCTTTACTATTTAATTTAAAATGAATTATTAAAAATAGTTTAAATTATTCTAACGTTGGCTTGCCTAGCAAGTGAAATGTTAGGCGTCATTACGGTCCCGAAAGTGGGAATTTCGGGTCGTGACAAGTTGGTATCAGAGCACTAGGTTACATAGGTCTCACGAGTCATGAGCAAGCTTAGTAGAGTCTGAAGGATCGATACAGAGAAGCTATGAAGTTTAGGAATAATATCACTTCTTTCTTATTCTATCGTGTGATTTTATCATGTCATTGACGATTGAACCATTCTATTCTTATTCTCTCGCAGATGGCGAGAACACGTAATACATGTACCGACGGACAAGGGCCAGAGCCCCCGATGGCAACTATGACCAGGGGGTAGAGGTCGAGGCCGAGGTCGCGCTAGAGGCCGAGGCAGAGGCAGTGTAGAGCTCAGTCTAGAGCTCGGGAGCAACACCTATTGTAGAACCTCAAGTGGATCTTCAAGAGGAAGTTCCAGTTCAGACTGTACCGGTTGGACCAATTCATGTTTTGGAAGGATTCATAGCTACTCCAGTGCTTCAGGACGCACTAGTCTGTTTGGTGAGTCTTATGGAGGGTGTGGCTCAGAAGTGTACATTTCCAATGGCACTAGTTGTCTCACAGGCTGGGGGAGGAGCACAGACTCCCACTACTCCCGCTCCAGAGCAGATGGCTCCCCAGTATCGGGCTTTAGCAGTGCCGCCAGTTGGGGTATTTCAGCTAGTTGTTGCGGTACAGGCCTGTGATAGGCATGCTATGTCTTCTAAGGCTTTACTGAGGTTAGACAAGTTTACTAAGCTCTTCCCAGTTCACTTCAGTGGTACACCTTCGGAGGACCCACAGGATTATCTTGACCGCTGCCATGAGGTGTGGCGGAACATGGGTATAGTTGAGACCAATGGGGTCAATTTTGCAGTATTTCAGATGACGGGTTCCGCCAAGAGGTGGTGGAGAGATTATATGTTGACCAGACCAACTGGGTCGCCTGCACTGACTTGGGAGAAGTTCTCGTGACTATATTTAGAGAAGTTCCTCCCTATCACATTGAGAGAGGATTACCGCATGCAATTTGAGCATCTCCATCAGGGCAGTATGACTGTTACTCAGTACGAGACCTGTTTTGTGGTTTTAGCCCGTCATGCTCTCTTTTTACTTCCTACTGAAGGAGAGAGAGTGAGGGGGTTTATTGGTTGACTTACTCACCCTATCAGGCTTCAGATGGACAAGGAGACTGGGAGTGAGATGTCCTTTCAGGCGGCTGCTAATGTTGCTAGGAAGATCGAGACGATTCTTGCACAGGAGAGAGGGCATGGGTCTGATAAGAGGCCTTATCATTCCGGTAATTTCATATGCGCCTCATCTGGAGGCAGGGGTACTTATGGTAGGGGTCATCCTCCCAGGCCATTTTATTCAGCACTTCAAGCATCTCATGGTGCTTCAGGGAGTCATGGTCCTATTATGCCTTACTCTAGGCAACTGACATTTAGTGCACATCCAGCTCCTACCAGTACACCACCGCTCTAGAGTCACTACAGCGGTTATCCAGCTCGTTTGGGTCAGCTTCAGCTTCAGCAGTCACACCAACAGGATGGGTGTTATGAGTGTGGGAACATTGGTCACATTAGGAGGTATTACCCTGGGTTGTTGAGCAATAGATCTCAGCAGGATTCTCATGCCATCATACTGGCACCGGTTGCTCCACCGCCCGCCCGGCCAACTAGGGAAAGGGGTCAGACAGCTAGAGGTGGAGGTCAGGTTGCTAGAGGTAGAGGTCAGGTTGTTAGAGGTGGAGGCCAGCTAATTAGAGGCCGTCCTAGAGATGTAGGTCCAAGTGGTGGGGCCCAGCCCATATTCTATGCTTTCTCTGCTAGGCCTGAGGCCGAGTTATCTAACGCCGTGATCACATGTATTATTCCAGTTTGCCATAGAGATGCTTCAGTTTTATTTAATCCAGGATTTACTTATTCCTATTTGTCCTCCTACTTTGCTTCATATTTGGTTGTGCCTCTTGATTCTTTGAGTGATTTTGTGCACGTGTCCACACCGGTGGGGGATATATCGATGTGGATCATGTCTATCGTTCGTGTGTGGTTACTATTGGGAGTCTTGAAACTAGCGTGGATCTTCTACTTCTTGATATGGTAGATTTTGATGTCATCTTGGGTATGGATTGGCTGTCACCTTATCATGCTATATTGGATTGTCACGCCAAAACAGTGACCTTAGCTATGTCGGGGATCGATTAAAGTGAAAAGGAACTCCTGGTCATTCTAGCAGCAGGGTTATTTCTTATATGAAGGCTCAGCGTATGGTCGAGAAGGGGTGTCTAGCCTATTTGGCTTATATTCGCGATCCCAGTGCGGATGTTCCTTCTATAGACTCAGTTCCAGTTGTCCGTGAGTTTCTAAATGTATTTCCTATAGATTTGTCGGGGATACCACCCGACAGAGATATTGACTTCTATATTGATTTGGCTCCGGGAACCCAGCCCATTTCTATTCTACCATACCGTATGGCCCCGCCTGAACTAAATGAATTGAAAGAGCAGTTACAAGACTTGATTGACAAGGGATTCATTAGACCGAGCGTCTCTCCCTAGGGTGCACTAGTGTTATTTGTAAAGAAGAAATATGGTTCAATACGGATGTGTATAGATTATCGGCAATTGAACAAGGACACTATCAAGAACAAGTATCCATTTCCAAGAATTGATGTCTTATTCGATCAGCTTCAGGGTGCCAAGTTGTTTTCAATGATTGATTTGAGGTCTGGTTATCATAAGTTGAAGATTAGGGCATCTGATATCCCTAAGACAGCTTTTCGGACTCGGTATAGGCATTACGAATTCCTAGTGATGTCATTTGGGCTCACAAATGCCCCAAAGATATTTATGGATTTGATGAACCGGGTATTCAAGCACTATTTGGATTCGTTTGTGGTGGTATTCATTGATGATATCTTGATTTACTCCAGCAGTCGAAAGGACCATGAGTAGCATCTTCAGATTATGCTTTAGACTTTGAAGAATAATCAGTTATATGCCAAATTTTCAAAATGCGAATTTTGGTTAGACTCAGTTGCCTTTTGGGGGGCATGCTGTATCGGCAGAAGGCATAAAAGTGGATCCTAAGAAGATTGAGGCAGTTTAGAATTGGCCTAGACCTACTTCAGCTGCAGAGATCCGTAGTTTCCTGGGTCTGGCAGGTTATTATCGCTGGTTTGTCGAGGGATTTTCATCTATAGCATCTTCATTGACCAAACTGACCCAGAAGGGTGCCCCATTCAGATGGTCAGACGAGTTTGAGTTGAGATTTCAAAATCTCAAGACTTCTTTGACTACGACGCCAGTGTTGGTATTACCCAAAGGTTCAGGATCTTATATGGTGTATTGTGATACATCTCGCATTGGCCTTGGTGCAATATTGATGCAGGATGGCAGGGTGATTGCATATGAGTCGCGGCAATTGAAAGTTCACGAGAAAAATTACCCTGTTCATGATTTAGAATTAGCAGCCATTGTTCATGTGCTGAAGATTTGGAGGCATTACCTTTACAGTGTCTCGTGTGAGGTATTTACTGATCATCGTAGTCTACAGTATCTGTTCAAACAAAAAGATCTCAATTTGAGGCAGAGAAGATGGTTGGATCTGTTGAAGGACTATGATATTACCATTTTGCATCACCCCAGAAAGGCTAATGTGATGGCCGATGATTTGAGTAGAAAGGTTGTGAGTATGGGCAGCCTTGCGTATATTCCGGTTGGTGAGAGGTCGTTAGCTGCAGATGTTCATACTTTGGCCAATCAGTTCGTGAGGTTAGATGTTTCAGAGTCCAATCGGATTTTAGCTTGCACAGTCGCTCAGTCTTCCTTGTATGAGCACATCAGAGAGCGACAGTATGATGATCTCCATTTGCTTGTCCTAAGGACACGGTTTGGCACGGTGGTTCCAAATAGGTTATTATGGGAGAAGATGGAGTTCTGCGGATGCAGGGTCGTATTTGTGTATCTAATGTGGATGGGCTTCGAGAATTAATTCTTGAGGAAGCCCACAGTTTCAGTATTCTTTTCATCTAGGTACCGCCAAAATGTATCAAGATTTGCGGCAACATTTTTGGTGGAGGAAAATGAATAAGGATATAGTTGCATATGTAGCACGGTGTTTAAACTGTCAGCAAGTCAAGTACGAGCATCAGAGACCTGTTGATCTGCTTCAGAAGTTAGAAATTCCTGAGTGAAAGTGGGAGCGTATCACTATGGATTTTGTTGTTGGGATCCCACAAACTCAGAGGAAGTTCGATGTAGTATAGGTCATTGTGGACATGTTGACAAAGTCAACACATTTCATTCCAGTGGCAATTACCTATTCTTCAGAGTGGTTAGATGAGATTTGCATCCGCGAGATTGTCCACCTTCACTGTTTCTGATCGAGGTACACAATTCACCTCTCACTTCTGGAGGGATATACAATGTGAGTTAGGCACACGGGTTGAGTTGAGTACAATATTTCATCCACAGTCAGACGGACAGTCAGAACGCACTATTCAGATATTGGAAGATATGCTTCGCGCTTGTGTTATAGACTTTGGAGTTTCGGGATCAGTTCTTGCCACTTGCGGAGTTTTCCTATAATAACAGTTACCAGTCGAGCATTCATATAGCTCCATATGAAGCATTATATGGGAGGCGATGTCGCTCGCTAGTTGGCTAGTTTGAACGGGGAGAAGCTCGGTTGTTGGGTACCGATTTGGTACAGGATGCCTTGGATAAGGTCAAGATTATTCAGGATCAACTTCGCACAGTTTGTCTAGGAAAAAGAGTTATGCTGACCGTAAGGTTTGTGATGTTGCATTCATGGCAGGAGAAAGAGTATTTGTCCGCGTTTCACCTATAAAAGGTGTAATGAGATTCGAAAAAAAGGGAAAGTTGAGTCCTAGGTTTATCAGACCCTTTGAAATTCTTCAAAGGGTGGGTGAAGTAGCCTACAGGCTTGCACTACCACCTAGTTTATCAGTAGTTTATCCGGTATTTCATGTATCCATGCTCCGAAAATATCATGGTGATACGTCACATGTGTTAGACTTCATCTCAGTTCAATTGGACAAAGATTTGACTTATGAGGAGGAGCCGGTAGCTATTTTAGCTCAGCAGGTCCGTCAGTTGAGGTCTAAGAGTTATCTTTAAGTTCGGGTGCAATGGAGAGGTCAGCCAATTGAGGCAGCTACCTAGGAGTCCGAGTCGGACATACGGAGCAAATATCCACATCTTTTCACCAGCTCATGTACTTCTCTAATTCCGCTCGAGGACGAACGTTTGTTTTAGAGGTGGAGAATGTGAAGATGTTGAGAGTTTACCTGCTATGAGTTACACATCACCTGAATAGTTGATGTTAATCGCGTTCCTTTTCTAGTAATATATTGCTTATGGGGCCACTATTAGTATTGTTTTCATATTGTATCACTCTGACTAGATTATGTATGTGTTGTTAGGATTGGTTTCTGGGATTCTCTGGCAGGTGGATAGGCCCAGTTATAATGGAAACTCAGACGAAAAGTTTGAAAATTTTGGGAATTAGTAAAAATTCGGAAAATTGAAATGGGTGAAAGAAGAGATAAGTTATGTTATGTGTTTGGAAGCGGACTCTACTTCTCATTTGAGGACTATTAATATAATGGATATTAATTGGATATGATAAAAAGTATATGAGGCATATTATAAGTGATGTAGGGTCAAAGGAGAGGCCTAAGTCTAAGTAAAATTGGAAAATTGCATAATAGACTAAAGATCCAAATGAGTACGCACAAGACCAAACTTTGGACAAGCATATCTCTCTCTCTCTCTCTCTCTCTATATATATATATATATATATATATATGATGATTAACCTATCAAATGTAGGCCCAGTTATAATGGAAACTCTGACGAAAAGTTTGAAAATTTTGGGAGTTAGTAAAAATTCAGAAAATTGAAATGGGTGAAAAAAGAGATAAGTTATGTTATGTGTTTGGAAGCGGACTCTACTTCTCATTTGAGGACTATTAATATAATGGATATTAATTGGATATGATAAAAAGTATATGAGGCATATTATAAGTGATGTAGGGTCAAAGGAGAGGCCTAAGTCTAAGTAAAATTGGAAAATTGCATAATAGACTAAAGATCCAAATGAGTACGCACAAGACCAAACTTTGGACAAGCATATCTCTCTCTCTCTCTCTCTCTCTATATATATATATATATATATATATATGATGATTAACCTATCAAATGTAGGCCCAGTTATAATGGAAACTCTGACGAAAAGTTTGAAAATTTTGGGAGTTAGTAAAAATTCAGAAAATTGAAATGGGTGAAAAAAGAGATAAGTTATGTTATGTGTTTGGAAGCGGACTCTACTTCTCATTTGAGGACTATTAATATAATGGATATTAATTGGATATGATAAAAAGTATATGAGGCATATTATAAGTGATGTAGGGTCAAAGGAGAGGCCTAAGTCTAAGTAAAATTGGAAAATTGCATAATAGACTAAAGATCCAAATGAGTACGCACAAGACCAAACTTTGGACAAGCATATCTCTCTCTCTCTCTCTCTCTCTATATATATATATATATATATATATATGATGATTAACCTATCAAATGTAGGCCCAGTTATAATGGAAACTCTGACGAAAAGTTTGAAAATTTTGGGAGTTAGTAAAAATTCAGAAAATTGAAATGGGTGAAAAAAGAGATAAGTTATGTTATGTGTTTGGAAGCGGACTCTACTTCTCATTTGAGGACTATTAATATAATGGATATTAATTGGATATGATAAAAAGTATATGAGGCATATTATAAGTGATGTAGGGTCAAAGGAGAGGCCTAAGTCTAAGTAAAATTGGAAAATTGCATAATAGACTAAAGATCCAAATGAGTACGCACAAGACCAAACTTTGGACAAGCATATCTCTCTCTCTCTCTCTCTCTCTATATATATATATATATATATATATATGATGATTAACCTATCAAATGTAGGCCCAGTTATAATGGAAACTCTGACGAAAAGTTTGAAAATTTTGGGAGTTAGTAAAAATTCAGAAAATTGAAATGGGTGAAAAAAGAGATAAGTTATGTTATGTGTTTGGAAGCGGACTCTACTTCTCATTTGAGGACTATTAATATAATGGATATTAATTGGATATGATAAAAAGTATATGAGGCATATTATAAGTGATGTAGGGTCAAAGGAGAGGCCTAAGTCTAAGTAAAATTGGAAAATTGCATAATAGACTAAAGATCCAAATGAGTACGCACAAGACCAAACTTTGGACAAGCATATCTCTCTCTCTCTCTCTCTCTCTATATATATATATATATATATATATATGATGATTAACCTATCAAATGTAGGCCCAGTTATAATGGAAACTCTGACGAAAAGTTTGAAAATTTTGGGAGTTAGTAAAAATTCAGAAAATTGAAATGGGTGAAAAAAGAGATAAGTTATGTTATGTGTTTGGAAGCGGACTCTACTTCTCATTTGAGGACTATTAATATAATGGATATTAATTGGATATGATAAAAAGTATATGAGGCATATTATAAGTGATGTAGGGTCAAAGGAGAGGCCTAAGTCTAAGTAAAATTGGAAAATTGCATAATAGACTAAAGATCCAAATGAGTACGCACAAGACCAAACTTTGGACAAGCATATCTCTCTCTCTCTCTCTCTCTCTATATATATATATATATATATANTCTTCGAGTCTAGTTTGTAACGCTTCAAACCGTTCATCATTTGGACACTCCTACAAGAGGTTATGACCAAATTACCAAAGGCTGGAAGAATGTGATTCTGCGGTCCATTGTGCGACCCGTATACCCATTGTGTGGTCCATTGTGCAACTGCATACCTGAGTTCGGAGGGTCCATTTTTCTATTTTTATAACCCGACCCCATTTTGATAAATAGGCTTTGGGACTTATTTTGGGGCAATTATCTGATGATTTTAGAGAGAAGTGAGAGTGTTTTAGAGAGATGAAGTGGATGAAGTGCTTTCTTTATCAAAAATCTTGTTCAAGCTTTGAAATCCAACAAGGAAATATCACAAGATCTTCACCCAAGAGGTAAGATTCTAACCCCTAGTCTTCAATTTCGAGATGGGTAAAGATGGGTGATTGGGAGTGTGACTCTTGGATGTTAGAGTATTAGTTATACATGCCTGTACCAATAAGGTTGTGGGAAGATTGTTGAGTTCAAATGGGTAAAGATTGGGTTAAAAATGGTAGAAATCTTCAAAGACTTTAATTGAGGATTTGAAAGGCAACCCGATGTTAGAATTCGATAATATTTGTATGGTTGAACTCGTATCGGAACGGGTGTACGGATTTCATGAGTTTTTTCCGGATTTGAGACGTGGGTACCACTGTCGATTTTTAAAATAAATTTTGAATATTAATCCATAAAATTAGTAATTTCATATGGAATTAATCCCTACTATTCGGATTTGAGTATATTGAATTGTTTGTGACTAGATTTGAAGCTTTCAGGCACTAATTCACGAGGCAAAGGTTTATTAAAATCTTGAATTTGGTTGCAAAGCGAGGTAAATGTTGTGGTTAACCTTGACTTGAGGGAATAGAACCCTTAAATTATTTGTTAAGTAATTTTCGTATGTAATGACGTATAGGCGAGGTGACGAATGCCTATACGTCGTCAAATTGATTATTTTCATAATTATCAAAAAATTATAAATTATTTTAAATCATGAATTAATTATTACTTAATTATTTCTCTCAAATTCCGTGTTCAATATTATGTCTTAAATAAATACAATAATTGCTACATGCTTATTGAATTATGTGTTGTAAATATATTAAATTGCTTATGTTCTCCCTGATTTTCACAATTAATTGCTACTTATCATTACTTATTTCCTAAATAAATAATAATAATTGTATGCTTTGTTGCCTAATAATTTCTTATTAAATATGGTATTTATTGGAGTACTTTTACATTTAAGAGTTGTTTAATTATATTGTTGGAGCGGGTCGCACACGCGCAACGGAATTTAATTGAAAGATTATATTGTTGGATCGGGTTGTACGCCGCAACGGATCTTATTATTAGTTTATATTGTTGGAGTGGGTTGCACGCCACAACAGAAATAAATAGAGGGATTATGACTGCTGAATTGACTTTAATTTTTGATATGATTTACCGGTCTTATTTCTATTCCTGCTATTATTATTAATGTATACAGGTTAATGTAAGCGATATGTCGTAGCCTCATCACTAATTCATCGAGGTTAGGCTCGGCACTTACAGAGTATATGGGGTCGGTTGTACTCATACTACACTCTACACTTCTTGTGCAGATACCGGAGTTGGTCCCAGCGACGTAAAGTAGATTTGCTCGGATTCAGCTATTCGCAGGAGACTTGAGGTATGACTGTATGACGTTCGCAGTTCTAAAGTCCCTTTCTACTTTTGCTTAGTTGTGCGCTTCCTTTCAGACAACTTTATTTTGTTCAGACCCTTGTTTGTATTATTCTAGAAGCTCGTACACTTGTGACTCCAAATCTGGGATGGTATTTAGACATCGTATTATTTTTGGTTTGTACATTTAAATTCAGATATTATTCCGGTCGTTGGTTTCTTTACTATTTAATTAAAAATGAATTGTTAAAAATGGTTTAAATTATTCTAACGTTAGCTTGCCTAGCAAGTAAAATGTTAGGCGCCATCACGGTGCCGAATGTGGGAATTTTGGGTCATTACAATCGTTTGAGCCTCGTTGTACATGGACTCGATGAACGAAGGTGACTCGGTGATATCGATCACACCATGTGCTACCTTTGGCGCGTCGCCCACATCTCGAGAAGCTTTGGTAACAGTCTCCGCGTCGGCCTCCCTAACTTGAGGTAGATCGGCCTCACCCCTCTCCGGTACGAAGGCCCCTAGCCTTTCGAGTTGCGATGACATGCGGGCCATCAGACCGAAGGTTTCATCTTCCTCTTTGGATTCGTCCCTCTACCTATAGTGTGAATCCGAAGACGGTGCTCGAGCATTGTTGCTTTCTTTAGACTTGCGCACCAGCCTTCTCTTTGTTTTCTATTTCTCCGAGATCGGAGAACTCAGAGCCCTCTTTCTTTTCTTCTCTTTGGCCTGTCTCTGAGCAGGGGACTCGACGGGGAGGTTCTCGCTACCATATGGAGGCCTCAGTGTGACATTCTTGGATAAACCTGCAAAAAGAAGTAAAATAAGTGAGAATTTAATGAAGAAAAAAGGAACTCAAGTATTATTTATCCCTAACAGGGATCTCACCATGGGAACGGGTCTCCCATTGACCCTTTGAAAGTTTGCGCCATGAGTGCTCAGAATAGGGCCTTTGTAGTACGATGTTGTAACGCCCCGGCCGGTTTTAAGTATTACAAACCCGTTTCCCCATTTACTTCTCAAATTGTACTTTATAGTTGTGTGAATTGCGGAGGGTAATTGGTTCGGGTCCAGTGAGGTTTTGGAATGAATTGGAACACTTAGTTCCAAGGTTTAAAACTTAAGTTAAAATAGTGACCGGATGAGGACTTATGTGTAAACGACCTCAAATTCGAATTTTGATGACTCCAATAGCTCTGTATGGTGATGTTGGACTTAAGAGGGTGTCCGAAAACTTATTTGGAGGTCCGTAGTAAAATTTGGCTTGAATTGCAGAAAGTTGAATTTTTGGGAAGTTAGACCGGGGGTTTGACTTTTTGATATCGGGATCGGAATACGATTCTGGAAATTGGAATAGGTCCGTAATGTGAAATGTGACTTGTGCGCAAAATTTGAAGTCATTCCGGATTGATTTGATGTGTTTCGGCACATGATGTAGAATTTGAAAGTTCAAAGGTCGTTGATTTTGAATTGAGGAGTAATTCGTCGTTTTGATGTTGTTAGGTATGATTTGAGTCCTCGAGTAGGTCCGTGTTATGTTATGGGACTTGTTAATACAATTAGTTGAGGTCCCGGGGGCCTCGGGTGAGTTTCGGACGGTTAACGGATCAAATATGGACTTAAGGAGATGCTGGAACTGCTGCCTACTGGTGAGATCGCACCTGCAAAGATTTTGATCACAAGTGCGAAGTTGGATGTGCATGAAATAAGCAACAGAAGTGGCCAAGAGTGGGGCTGGGCAGTGCTCGCAGGTGCGAGGAATTTTCCGCATCTGAGAGACCGCAAGTGCGAAGGTGTTGCGTAGATGCGGACTAGGGCTGGCCTGGGGCGAACGCAGATGCGAAGGGTTTGCGCATCTGCGAGCCCGCAGATGCGAGAAGGGCACCGCATATGCGAGGTTTTGAAAGGTTGTCATTGTCCGCATGTGCACAATTTGTTCCGCAAATGTGGATGCGCAGGTGCGAGCCCAGGCACCGCAGGTGCGGAAATGCCTGGGCAATGTTTAAAATGAGGGTTCCGAGATTGTTTCTCATTTTGGACATTTTGGAGCTCGGTTTGGACGATTTTGGAGAGGAAATGTTCCACACAACTTGGGGTAAGTGTTCTTAACTCCCTTGTGATTATATTCTATGAATTTATCTTCATTGTTGGTGTAAGATTATTGAATCTTCAAGAGAAATAGAAAGAAATTTCTATAATGTCACAAAACGAAAATTTCAAGTTTGATTACCGATTTGGAGTCGGATTTGAGTGAAATTAGTATGGTTGAACTTGTAATTTGATGGGTTGTTGTATTTTGTGAGTTTCATCAGATTTCGTGACGTGGGCTCCACGGGTGATTTTTGGGGCGTAATTTCGGATTTTATGGAAAATATTAGTGTTTTGCTATGGAATTAATTCTTATAAATTGTGTGGACTGAGTCAAATTATTGTGACTAGATTCGAGCCGTTTGAAAGTTGATACGTGCAGAATGGAATTTCTGGAGCATTGCTTAGCTTGCTCGACATTGAATTTGGCATGTTCGAGGTAAGTAACTCTTCTAATCTTGGAGTTGAGTGTATGAACCCTGAATATATGTATTTCGTGAATTGTTGGGAGGTGACGCACATGCTAGGTGACGGGCGTGTGGGCATGCACTATAGAAATTATGACATAATTATTTTCTGTGGAATTTTGTAGTTAAATGATCTTGGCATTTTCCATGTGTTTTATGAGTTAGAGAAATTAAGCTGAAAATCATATTAAAAATCATGATTGAGGCTATGTGCCAGTATTATTGGGACCCACAGAGGTCATATTGTTGTGAATTATTTGTTTTAAATTGAAAATTCATACTCAGTCATATTCATTTCATTGCATATCATATCTTAGTCTCTGTTGTTATTTATTGATACATCATATCATCATTTTTGGGATATTTTTCATGACATTGTGAACCCGAGAGACTGGAGATATTGATGACTGAGTGAGGCCGAGGGCCTGATTTGTGAGGATATTTATGGGATCGGGCTGCACGCCGCAACATATTGCATATTTATTGGATCGGGCTGCACGCCACAACATGTTTGATATCGGCCGAGGGCCTGATTGTGAGGATGAGTGTGAATCGGGGCTGCCCGCCTGTAGCATACTTTATTATTATAGCACGTGAGTTGTCCGTTCAGATTATAGCGCTTGGGCTGAAGGATCCCCTCCGGAGTCTGTACACACACCCAGTGAGTGCAGGTACCTACTGAGTGCGAGTGCCGAGTGACTGGGAGGCATGAGTGATTGTGAGGTATGCCCAAGTGGCAAGAGTGATTGTGAGGTATGCCTGAGTGGCAAGAGTGATTGTGAGGTATGGCCGAGTGGCACGAGTGACTGTGAGGTTTGCCCGAGAGGTTGTATGAGTGATGTTATGCCCGAGGGGCTGTTTATGATTTTATCACCGAGTTGCATCGCATTGGCATGCACACATGACATACATGCACAGAGATGTATTTTTAATCATGATGTACAACATCACATCATTCATGATTTCTCACACATTTTGACAGATGGGCATAGTGATGCATTTATTTTACACGGGTTATCCGGAAGGAAAATGAAACATATTATTTATTATTGAAAAGATTTTTGGAGAAATTTATTATTTTCAAACTATTCATATTATTGGCAACTTCGGCAAACGATTTAGGGTTTCACTGATGTATTTGAAAGAAAGAACTACTATTTTTGAAATCATTATTTGGCTGAGTATTTTATCCCTGAGTTACTTCTGGTATTATTTGCTTTATTGTTATGGGTTGTTGTGGACTATTGATTTTGGACCCGACCTTGGTGGAAGCTCGTCACTACTTTCAACCTACGGCTAGGTTTGTTACTTACTTAGTACATGGGGTCGATTGTACTGATACTACACTTCTGCACATTGCGTGCAGATGTTGGCTGTTGTTATTGCTATGCTCGATGGTTGCGGGATTTGAAGAAGTACCTGCATTCCTGTTGTAGCTGCCTCTTATTCAGGGTAGCCTTAGATTTATAAAAGCTCTGTTTATGTATTATTCAAACATACTATGTATTTATTTCATTTATGCTTTGTATACTCTATTCTTAGAAGCTCATGATTTGTACTACTAGTTCTTGAGGATTGTATAAGATCAGGATCTTTATTCACTTAAATTGCTTTAATAATTATCATTGAAATTGGTTAGTTGGTAATTGGCTTACCTAACGGGATGGGTTAGGTGCCATCATGACTAGTTGAATTTTGAGTCGTGACAGATGCCCTCGACCCACTCCTTGAGTTGAGGAATTGCATTCGAGACCCGGGCAGCAACTGCACCACCATAGAACACCGATAAGAAGAAAGGAAAAAGGCGATAAATCAAATCTTGGAAGCAAAATTATACTTATGTGACATGTTCCACTTCTCAGGGAACGACATGTGCTCGGCCGAGATCAAGTCTGAGGTCCTCACTTGGACGAAACGAGCTAGCCAACCTCGATCCCGATCTTCATCGATACTCGAGAACGGGGCCTTACTGGCCCGACGGGCGAGCTTGATCAGTCACCCCCGGTAGAGTTGGGGACTGTATAAATGCATGAGGTGATCGATAGTGAAAGGGCACCCTTCGATCTTGCTTACAACGAAACGGAGGAGGATTACGATCCTCCATAAAGAAGGGTGAATTTGACTGAGGGTTACCTCGTATCTTTTGCAAAAGTCGATGATAACCGGGTCCAAGGAGCTCATCGTGAAGGGATAAGTATAAATACTTAAGAATCTCTCGACGTGGGTAGTGATGGCTTCGTTAGGTTTGGGAACCACCACATGTTTGTCAACCTAGTTACAATCCTTTTTGACTTCAGAGAGAATATCCTCGGTGATCGAGCAAATGTTCCTCGAGACCTCCTCGCACTGGCCTGGTACGGAGGAGGGCTTTTCGACTTCAAACTTAGCATTGACCGGGCACCCCCCCTCCCCTGGATGAACATTGTCAGAGGAGGTTCCAGTACTGGTTCCTCGACAGCAGTACGCGGAACGATCTCTTCGGTAGCCGACCGCGAGGTAGAAGGAATTTCTTGTTAAGGAACGGTTTTTGAAGTCTTCACCATTTCTTTAAAAATGAAGGAAAAAAGGAAGTTAAAAGAGTATAGTTGATGGTTTGGACGGAACAGAAGTTCTTATAAAAAGATCTCAAACAACCAAAATATAAGTGCCTGAAAATATTAAGATTGCTAAAGTATGAGGGTAGAAGGTTTGGATGATTTTTTTTAACCCCTCCCAAATTAGGAGGATCTATAGTATTTTCACATTTTCCCTCCAGCGTGACACAAACCCAGGACCTAACGGTCATTGGTGGAGGTGCTTTTACCAACTGAGCAAACCTCACTTGTCGGATGAAGAGTTTGAATGAGCAAATGAGGGGGGTATTCATAGTTTTTCAATGACGGTTCGCATCCAGGAATGGACGACCAGCAACTGACAAACATTTAATGCCATTAAGACTTGACTGACAAGGCATTTTGACTGTTTGTCGTTTCTGTCATGTGATATTGAAGAAAGAATTGGAAGCTCATGTTGTTTCTCCTTGTCTACTCTCCGAAAAATGAGGGGACTATCAGTATATTGTCGAGGTCGAGTTCGCCTACGACATGAAAGGACAGGCTCGGAACATGACAATGCAAGACCGAAGATCGGCCCCAAGTCACACCGGGATAGACCCCGGGGTCAGAATACCTTCCTTCGAGAACATTGAGTCTGAGACCCCGGAGTCGACCGTAGCCCCGAACGAGCTCGAAGAAATATTGTTAGCATAACTAACAGAAGGCCGAAATATCTGTAACAGGGCAGATGTTGCGGCGGGAATCTCGGTGCGTATCAGTAAGGATTCGACAATCAGCAAATCAAGGGATTTTTACCTTTTATACAATTATACCTAAAGTAGGACCCCTCTACTATATAAAGGATGGTCTGATAATTCATTGAGGACATTGTAACACGCATTCTAAAGGAATACATTATTATTATTATTATTATTTCTCTTTAAGCTCTTATTTTTTTATATCCTAACACTGATCGAAGCGTATCTGGCTCGAGGGAGATTAACCTTCCGAGGCTAAGACTGTTCAATTCGCGTGGTTTGCATTTACTTTATTATTATTTATTTCAATTGCAATATAATTTATCATTTTGTATCAAGTTAGTCCACGTATCCTTAAAACCACTTACAAATTCAATTGTTATCCGATTTTGAGGGTAAACAAGAGGGAAGAGAGAAGAAGCGGGAGGGGAAGAGAAAAAAATTGTACTCCGTCCGTTTCAATTTAAATGACATACTTTTCTTATTAGTTTATTTTCAATAGAATGACATATTTATATATTTAGAAAGTATTTAACTTTAAACTTTTTATTTTACCTATTTTACTTTTAATGAGAAGTTTTTATAGTTACACAAATATTATGGCCTTACAAAGCTTTTGCCTTTTAAGCTTTTAGTACCACATATTTTAAAAGTTTTTTTTTTCTTCTTAAACTTTGTGTTAGGTTAAACTAACTAATCTAAATTGAAACGGAGTGAGTAATTGTTTTGGCAAGAGAAAGTCCTGTTATTGAATGGATGATTCTCCACTTGTGCTCCTGCGTCAGTTGAGTCCTCATTTTCCCTTGAGATCTCTTCTAGTGATTCTAGAACCAAGAAAGTGAAAAGTGTTCCTAGAATGTTGATTACGCCAAGGACAATTTAGAAATTTCTCACCCCAATTCCAGCAGGATATCGTGCATAAGCTTTACACTTGTCTTATGGCTGAGCGAAATACAGGAACCCGAATGCACCCACCATTGCCCCTGACTTCCCAGATGCAGCTGACATTCCATGGCAAGTCGAGCGTAATCTAGCAAGGAAGAGAGAAGAAGCGGGAGGAGAAAAGAGGAAAAAATATTTTTTTGGCTATTCACAATCTCAGAGTAATATGATAAATACGCTGTGCCACATCATCAACGCGTGTCTAATAGTCACATTAAGCATAAAAACAAGTTCAACAGGCCGATTAGACCTTGTATAAGGTGTCTAAAGAATTTTAAAAAACAATTGAGAGGCCGTTGATATATTTTGTCTTTAATTAATGAGCACATACCGATGACAAACCCAAAATCATCATAATTGCAAAGGTTATTACTCGTTTCTATCATTTTTGTTTAACACTTTAGTTTTAAAAAGCGTCCAAAATATCTATAATCAGTTTAAAAAGATCAAGAATGTATTAATTGTCTTCAATTGTATTTTGAGTATGATTACTTTTTAGTATTCTATTTTACTCGTCACAATTAGGAACAATTGGACCTGTGATTGATTGACATTATTTTTTTGATTGACCTCCTCCTTTCTTTCCTTTCTTTTACCCTTACTAGTTCAAGAAGGTACGTGATGATTAATTACTTATATAAAGAAAATATACGAGTAATCATGTCAATTACAATTTATATAACCCAAATGCTAAAATTATAAATGGTATTATTAATAGACGTGTCAAAAATTTAACCAACAGATAAGAATGACCTAAGGGGTCGTTTGGTACATGGCTAAGAATAATAATCTCGGAATTATAAACTTTGTGATTAACTTTATCCTATGTTTGGTTTCGAAATAATTTTTATATTAGGCTCGTTTGATACGAGGGATAAGGGATAATTAATCCTGAGATTAAATTTGAGATGAGTTTATCTCATGTTTGGTTGGGATAAAACCGTGGTATAACTAATCCCGGAATTGTAATATTATTTTTATCCATATGGAATGGTAGGATAACAATCACGAGATAATTAATTCACGGATAATTAATCTTGGGATAATATGTTTTTCAATCAAACGATCCCTAAAATTGTGAAATTAGTTATTCCATAGAAAAGGTGAGATAACTAATCCCATGGAATATCCTCAAATATTCTAGCAATTGTATCAATAGAGCCCTAAGGGAGTAATATTTACTTTGACGCTGTCGGATCCATAACGTTTTGGTTATAACTTTCAACTTTTACCACTGTATGAGTTGCGTACTCTGTTTGTTTCAGATACAACATTAGTAATTGGTGATTGGGATTCTATCTTAGGAGCTTAGTCAAGACATAACTCGCATCTCAGTCAGATTAAGAAATTCTCAAGTAACCATCTTTTTATTCCTTTAATTTAACGTTTTATGCACAATATAGTTTTTCTTCCTATTTGTTTACCCGAAAAACAGATAGAGTTGAATTTATACGTAATTCTAAGGATACGCGATATAAATTGATACAAATCGCGAAAGATATGTAAATGAATATCGAAATTAGTTATAAAAGAAATGAATACAAACCGAATGAACTAGTTGGCATAAGCCTTCAAGTTTTATCACCTCCAAATTGAGTGAAGAACGATTGATAGAAAAAACAATATGACTATGTATCAAAAGCCAAAAAGGATAATATTTGCTCTCTTTTCTATGTATCTCAGAAAGAATAATGTCTGAATCAATGAATGTCTACAAATGATAATAACTCTTAATATAGTGGGGGAATCCTATTTTGGATATAATTTAAAATTCACAGTGGAGATCACATGATAGATTAATTAATTAGCTTTTTCTTGATTCAAGCCGTGATTTCCGCCGAGATTCTCTCTCCACTTGCGGCTATAACGGCTTTTTTGTTTCTCGGCTCGGTCTCGATCTTCGCCGATCTCAATCTTGTTCGGTTGCTTAGTCTCGAGCTCGATCTTTGTCGAACTCGATATTGATCGGTCTCTGGGGCCCGAGTTCGACAACCTAACTTTGCATCATGGCTCGATATTACAATGATGAACCTCAGACCATTATATTCCAGTCTCGATTTGTCATAAGAAAGGCAGACTCGATTTTGACCGTATACAGATAGTCTCCTCGTTTCTCGGAAAGAAGATGACGAGAAACGATATGAATTTTCGATCTTCGACTTAGTGGATGATGATGTCAGCGATGAGCCCGATTATGACGTATGTTACAAATATCCCGTCGGTCCAGTTACCAAGGCATTAAATATCTGTCAGTCATTGGTCGGCCACTACCGGTTCTGAACCGTTATCACCAGGCTATAAATATTCAAATTTTCATCCTCATCCAAACTTTTCACTCAAAAGCTTCTTCTCTATTCTTGCATCTTCTTCAGAAAATCCTCTCTACTTCATACACTTCATCTTCTTCAGAAAATCCCTCTGCTTCATATACTTTACATCACATACAACTCTAATTATCTTTTCCTTTATTCATCAATGGCGAAAACCTCCAAAACGGTGCCGCAAAAAGAGGACGATTCTTCATCACGACCTGCCGGCGGCGAGGATGCGGCGGAGCCTCACCCCGAGGAGTTCGTTCCAGTAGGGTGCTCAACTGTCATCGATTTTAAGGTTGAAAAACCTTCTTCTGTACCGGGCCGATGTGAGCCGATCTCGAGGTACCAATGTTCAACCACCGAGAAGATTCTCGACAAAGTAAAACAGGAATGCAACTGGGGCGACAAGCACGTGGTAGTCCCATCGCCTGAGGAATCAATTACCACCTACGTGGAAGGGTTCTTAAGCATTTATACTTATCCATTCATGTTGGGCCCATTAGATACCTATTATCGTCACCATTTGCAAAAGGTATGACGTGACCCTAGGCCAGATCAACCCTTCTTTTAGGAGAATAGTGATTCTCCCCCGATTCTTCTCAAGCAAAATCGATGTGTGTTTATTCACCCTCAATCACCTTATGCGCCTTTATAGTCCCCGACTCTATCAAGGAGGGTTAATCAAGCTTGCTCGCCGAGCAACCAAAGCACTGTTTTCGAGTATAGACGAGACTCGTGATCGAAGTTGGATGGGCCGATTTGTTCGAGTCAAAACCTCGGACCTGATCCCTGTCGATGACATGCCATTTCCTGAAAAATAGAATATGAACCGTGAGTACTTGTTTTCCTTCGAGCGTTTTAATTTCTGACTGCCTTTTGTTTTCTTGATCTACTTTTTCTTTCCTGTTACAGCTGTGGTTCGGATGACGGAACCAATTTCGGGCCTTAAACAATGGGTTGAAGTTCTGGTGCTACAGAGGTCGTACTCTTAGCGCGCTTGGGTGGAATTATCAAAGGGTCGATAGGAGGCTCGTAGTCATGGTAAGTTTCTATCTTAGTTTGTTTGTCGTTCGATTTTCTTCACTTGCTTACCCCCCTTTTTTCCTTTGTAGGACTTGGGAAGGATGTTTCCATGAGGCCTCCATCTGGTGATGAAGAGGTCCCTGCCCCGAAGCAGGTTAAAGTGAAGAAGAGAAAAGATGCACCGAGTTCCCCAGTCTCGGAAAAGAAAAAACCGGCGAAGGGAACTCGCAAGCCCAAGGGGGGCTCCGGTATCATGCCTCCGGATTTGATCCGCCGATTGAGGGACGAGCCCGAAGAAGGAGAAGAGGAATTAGCCTGTGTACGGGCTAATGTTGTGATACAACAATCCTCTGAATCGGCGGAGGTAGATAAGGGAGATTTGGCCATAATTCCTGAACAAGGAAAAGCCGAGACTATTCCATCTCGAGATGAGATAGTTGAAGGAGAGACCGAGGGCAGGACTTCTCGATTAGCAGAGGATATTTCGAGGGACGAGCTCGGTATAGTCGATATTACGAGATCCCCTCAATTTTCGGATGCTATGATCCGCAAGGCCAATATGTTGGAAGGTCGATCTTACGAGGACATTCATGAGTCGACCGATATCCATGAATTTTTGGATGGGCTCGAGTCCATTTCGGAGGAGGATATTATCGGGTTCAGTGGATTATCTATACCGAAGAAAACGTCATGGTCGGGTGTTGTCGAATATTCATCGAGCCTAAAATTGGTGGACCGATTCCTGGCCCCAAGTGTTGATCCTGACCGCAGACGGAAAATAGTACTCTCCGTCCAGGAGGATGCCCGAATTCTTTCTACACCCCCCCCCCCCC
>AWOL01S0017680.1:114463-134767 GCA_000715115.1 Nicotiana otophora
GTGTAAATTGCTAGCTACCTTCGATCCTTGGTGATCGAAGAGGATCAAACCGTGATGAATGTGGTAGGACCCGCCTGCCTTTTCAAAGAGGACCAACATGCTCTGAATCGGGTAACTGCAATGGCATCTCTGCTGTTTCTTTTTACACGTAGAGTTTTAGATAATTCTAACATTTTTTCCCATGTTTGTAGGCTTCGGTGTTGCATCATGAGGCTTTCCTCCGAATCCGAGAGGAGCATGAGGCCGAGGTTTTGAACCTCACTAAGAAGAGTGACTCCTACAAACTTCTTAGTGAGAAACTTCTAGCAGAGTTGGCAGTGGCTCGGGATGAGCACCAGGAGATGGCTAAGCAGGTATTCTGAATTATTCACGATAGTGAAGATGAATTGGATATAACCACTAATGATCGAATTCTGCAAGTTCGGCAGAAGTTTGAACAGATCGTACGACTCAATTCGTAGGTAGATGAGCTAATGGCGGAGGGGGGAAATTTCAAAAAGAATATGGATATCCTTGCCTCGAAAAAGGAGTCCGTTCAAGTGCAATTGGAGTTGACTGAGGGCCAACTTTGAGCTACAAAAGAAAATGCCTCGGTTCAGATTGAGAGGGTTAAAGAGCTTCAGCATCGGTTAGATTTGGCCACTTCTGATAAGGCAAGCTTAGCTAATGAACTCGATATGGCCAGATCCGAGGTGGCCGTAGCCAGGTCTGAAGTGGTCGTTGCCAGATCTAATAAAAGAGTTGATGCAAAAGTGGCCCAGTTCAGGATTGATGTTGAGGTCAACCAGGCCAAGGCCAATAGCATGGTCGAACATGCTAAATGACAAGCTCGGAGGGAATCTCTCGAGGAGGTCAGTGCTCAGGGATTCAATGTTGAGGCCGAAATTGTAAATACTAAGGCGGAGGAAACCAGGGCTTGAAGGTTGGCCTTCCCTGAGGAAGACTCCGATAGCTCGAGCGAATCTGAAGACGAGGAAAATCCCGAGGACTCGGCCTCCGATGAAGACCAAGCCACTTAGGATATTAAGTTTCTTGTTTTTCTTTTGTATTTATTCTGGGGCAGATTTGGCCTTTTGTAAAAACCTTTGAATATAAACATAAGGCTTTTCTTTCCTTTTTGGTTTTTGTGTTTTTCCTTTGCTTTTCTGCACTTTACAAAGGTCGAAAATGCCTTAGCATAAAATTGTGTTCGAGGGTTCGGGCAAGCCTTGCCTTTATTTCCCTTCTTCCTTATAAATTTATGAAGTTGTATTCTAAGGTCTGAGGTTCAGCCAATTTGATTGGAACTGAATCAGTATAGCCCTTAGACTTTATGGTCGAGTGAGTGCTTGCTCGAACTCGAAGTAAAGTAACCCTTAGGTTTTTTATTTGAGCGAGGACGGTCTCTCAAACTCAAGACAAAAAACAACCCTTAGGCTTTATGGTCGAGTGAGTTTTTTCTCGAACTCGAAGTAAAGTAACCTTTAGGTTTTTTATTTGAGCGAGGACGGTCTCTCGAACTCAAGACAAAAAATAGCCCTTAGGCTTTATGGTCGAGTGAGTGCTTGCTCGAACTCGAAGTAAATTAACCTTTAGGTTTTTTATTTGAGCGAGGACGGTCTCTCGAACTCAAGACAAAAAATAGCCCTTAGGCTTTATGGTCGAGTGAGTGCTTGCTCGAACTCGAAGTAAATTAACCTTTAGGTTTTTTATTTGAGCGAGGACGGTCTCTCGAACTCAAGACAAAAAATAGCCCTTAGGCTTTATGGTCGAGTGAGTGCTTGCTCGAACTCGAAGTAAAGTAACCCTTAGGTTTTTTATTTGAGCGAGGACGGCCTTTCGAACTCAAGACAAAACAATAGCCCTTAAGCTTTATGGTCGAGTGAGTGCTTGCTCGAACTCGAAGTAAATTAACCTTTAGGTTTTTTATTTGAGCGAGGACGGTCTCTCGAACTCAGGACAAAATATAGCCCTTAGGCTTTATGGTCGAGTGAGTGCTTGCTCGAACTCGAAGTAAAGTAATCCTTAGGTTTTTTATTTGAGCAAGGATGGTCTCTCGAACTCAAGACAAAAAACAACCCTTAGGCTTTTGTTAAAACGATTGTTTATGGCTTTGTCCCCTTTTCGGCTTGAAAAGTTTTCTTATCATTCGTGTTTGCGAAACTTGTAATGCCTTGACATTAAATAAGGAATTGTTCCGGAGTTCGAACAATTTTGTACTCATTAGAGTTTTTGAGGCTTTGATATTATCGAAGCCTTTTTAACCGGTTTATGAAAGATTTCGAAGGCCTGTTTTGTTACAAAATTCGGACGTCTCCAATTCGTGTTAATTCGACTGTAGCCTCTTTAGTTCGGGATTTGCCTCTTGGGCTTGTTTTCCCGTTTTACTTTGAGCTTGCCCGAAGTGTTAGTCCCTGAGTGGGGTGGTCGTAGCCTATAAAATCGCGGGTTGCCTAAGAGGTCTTATGATCTTCGGAGTTTATATAATTTGATCTCGTTAAATTTTTGGACGACAGTCCCCAATTGTGGGGGTAATCATTCGAACTCCGATCATGGTCGGCCCTTAAGCCTGTTTGCACAATAGATCGAGAATATGAAGTAGAAAAACTTTTCTGAGATATGAGATATCGGTAAAGAAGAAATTTTTCTCTTTATAAATCATTATACATGCGTACATGTTTTGTGCCAGGGCTCGAGCACACTACGCGGGCATGGTTCGTTTGACTGTTTGGCCCTTACAAATATTTTCTATCGAGACCTTGCTGCCATGAAGTAATTTCCTCGTATTAAACTTGATATTCGAGGGCAATGTCCCCCAGTATTCGAGGTTGATTGTAAAGAGGCCTCAGATACTGTTGAATTGTTCTAAGTTAGCACAATCAATGATTTCCTCATTAAACACCTCGCCGGAAAACCCATTGGGGACAAAACCGGTCTAAGGAAAAAAGAGTGCAACGCGTGCTTTCAGACCTAAATGCTTCGTGTTGAAGAATCCATTGCTGCTTCTGGCCGAACACCTGCAAGGGTTAGTTTTGAAATATAAATGAGAATGTGAGCGGTCATACCTTAGCCGTAGTATCGTTTTAGGTGTGATACATTCCAATTGCTCGGTAGTTGTTTGTCGCTTATCATGTCAAGTTTGTAGGATCCTTTTCCGATGATTTCGAGAACCTGATATAGTCCTTCCCAGTTTGGATCCTGTTTCCCTTCATTCGGATTTCGGGTTCCATTGAACGTCCTTCTAAACATATTGCCAATGTTCCATCGAACGTTCTACCGAACATATTGCCAATGTTCCATCGAACGTCCTTCTAAACAGCGTTCCGTCTTCGGACAAGGTGAACTGTGCTACCTTTGTGCGTAGAGCTATCGATTCCTTTGGATCTAATGGAAGCTTCTCGTTATTTAAGTACTCTATGTATTTGTTTCTCCAATCCCAGGTTAAAATTGTAGAGTTTATCTCGGCATGACCTTCTTTGATTACCGATCTCATGAGTTGTACGATAGTCCCCGAGTTGAGTTCGTCATCTTCGACCGATGAACCTAAGTTTGCAAGAGCGTCGGCCTCGTTGTTCTGTTCTCGGGGTACATGTTGCAAGGTCCATTCCTTAAATCGATGTAAAGTCACCTATAGTTTATCCAAGTACCTCTTCATTTGATCTTCTCGGACTTCAAAAGTCCCATTAACTTGGTTTACCACGAGGAGGGAATCACACTTAGCCTCTATGACTTCCGCTCCCAAGTTTCTAGCTAGTTCGAGACCTGCAATCATGACCTTATACTCGACCTCATTGTTAATCAATTTTGTAGTTTTGATAGACTGTCTAACTACATTACTTGTGGGTGATTTTAGTACGATTCCTAGTCTGGACCCCTTCGAGTTTGAATCATCGTCCGTAAAAAGGGTCAAGACTCCCGAAGATGTACCAGATTTTATTAGTAGTTCTTTTTTAAATCTCGGGTATGAAGTCCGGTGTAAAGTCATCCACGATGTCCGCCAAGATTTGAGATTTGATGGCGGTTCGGGGTCTATCCTCAATATCGTACCCACTAATTTCTATGGCCCATTTGGCTAATTGACCCGAAAGCTCGGGTTTGTGTAAAACATTTCGAAGAGGATCAGTTGTTACAACACATATCGGATGACATTGGAAATATGGTTTTAGTTTCCTAGAGGCGCTTATTAAAGCAAGCGCTAATTCTTCTAAGTGTGGATATCTAGTTTCGGCCTTGCCTAAGGTCCGACTGACATAATAAATAGGGAATTGCGTACCTTGTTCTTCTCAAACAAGGACTCCACTTACCGCTATCTCTGAGACAACTAAGTACAGGTAAAGTTGTTCGTCCATTTTTAGGGTATGACGCAGCAGCAGGCTCGATAAATATCGTTTTAGTTCCTCCAAGGCCTGCTGGCATTCCGGAGTCCATGCAAAGTTGCTCTTCTTCTTAAGTAGTGAGAAAAATCGGTGGCTCCTATCTGAGGATCTCGAAATGAATCGTCCTAGGGAGGCTATCCATCCCGTTAGCCTCTGCACGACCTTTACATTATCCACTACCGTGATATCCTCGATGGCTTTAATTTTATCGGGGTTGATCTCGATTCTCCGATTGGACATCATGAAACCAAGAAACTTGCTCGAGCCAACCCCGAAGTTTGTTTCCCTTCTTTGTGGCACGCTTTATTCAGGTCTTTATAATCTATACACATTCTAAGTTTGTTTCCCTTCTTAAGGACTACCACCACATTTGCTAACCATTCGGGGGTACTTTACTTCTCGAATGGATCCTAGTTTGAGAAGTTTGGTTACCTCGTCCTTGGTGAAGGCATGTTTGACTTCGGACTGGGGCCTTCTTTTTTGCTTCACCGAATTGAATTTTGGATCCAAACTTAGTCTATGAGTGGTGATTTCCGGTGGGATCCCTGTCATGTCAAGATGGGACCAAGCGAAATAGTCCATGTTAGCTATAAGAAATTGAATAAGTTTTTTGTGGGCTCGGTACATAACCACGTGTCCAGGTATACCTTTCGTTCGGGCAAATGTTCGATTAATGTGATTTTCTCCAATTCTTCGACCGTTGATTTGGTAGCGTCGGAATTATCGGGGACCACAAAGGATCGTGGGATCCCATAATCATCATCTTCGTCAATCTTCTGCTTCTCTAGTTGGGTCGAGGTCGGCGTTTGCGATTGCTATTTGGTATCCTATTTTTCCTTCGAATTTGATCCCTTTGTCGATGAGAGTGTTGATATCAAAATTACTTCATCGACGACAAATATTTCCTTTGCGGCTGGTTGCTCTCCGTAGATTGTTTTGATTCCCTCTAGTGTTGGGAATTTTAGAACCTGGTGAAGGGTCGAGGGTACTTCTCTCATGTTATGGATCCACGACCTCTCGAACAGGACGTTATACCTCATGTCTCCCTCGATCACATGGAACTTCGTTTCTTGGATGGTCCCGGTCATGTTTACTAGCAGAACTGTCTCACCCTTAGCAGTTTCACATTCCATATTGAATCCATTTAGTACCAGGGTTGCGGGCACGACATGGTCCTGTAGACCGAGTTGCTCTACGAACCTCGATCGAATGATATTAGCCGAACTACCTGGATCAATTAGCACACGATTAACTTGAGTTTTATTCATAAGTAAAGATATTACCAGTGCATCGTTATGAGGCTGCATGATTCCTTCTGCGTCTTCGTCATTAAAAGACAAGGTTCCTTTAGGTATGTAATCCTGAGTTCGAGATCGCTTCTCTCTTATAATCGACATCTTAGTGCATTTAAGCATTGGCCCCTAGGGGACATAGATCCCTCTGATGATCATGTGAATAATGTGTTGTGGCTTTTCTTGTTCGTTTTTTCTATTGAATTCTCTATTTTTGAAATGGTTTTTGGCCCGGTCACTTAAAAACTATCGAAGGTGCCCTTCATTTAATAAACGGGCAACCTCCTCTCTCAACTGCCTGCAATCTTCCGTTCTGTGGACATGGGTGTCATGATACTTGCACATTTGATTGGGATTTCTTTGGGATGGATCAGACTGCAGAGGTCGAGGCGATTTAGTATCTTTGATGCGTCCGATAGCCGACACGATGGAGGATGCATCAATGTTGAAGTTATACTCTGATACTTAGGTCCGGTATACCTATCTAAACCATTCTTGTTCATCAGCTCTCGAGAACCTTGGCCTCGAACACTTCTCCTTTCACCTCGTACGGAGCTGCGTCCTGGTTCGCTACCTCTACGATCTCTGTTATATGGCCGGTATCGGTCCCTGTTTGACCTCGGTTCTCGGTCAATGTCATTTTTAATAACGGACCCAGAACCCAATTGGTCGTCTTCGACTCTAATCTTTAACTGATATCGATTGTGTACATCGGCCCAGGTAACAGCTGGGTACTCAATCAAGTTCTTCTTCAACAGCCGTGAAGCCATTGAGCTTCGTTCGTTCAGTCATTGAGTGAAAGATTGAACGACCCAATCGTCCGTGACCGGTGGTAGATCCATTCGTTCCATTTAGAAATGAGATACGACTCTCTTAGCATCTCGTTATCTTTTTGCCTTACCTTGAAAAGGTCCGACTTCCTGGTCTCGACCTTTATGGCTCCGGCGTGTGCTTTTACAAAAGAATCTGCAAGCATGGCAAAATAATCGATAGAGTTAGGCGATAAGTTATGATACCATATCATTTCTCCCTTTAACAGGGTTTCCCCGAATTTCTTTAATAATACGGATTTAATCTCGTCATCCTCTAGATCGTTCCCTTTAATGGCACATGTGTAAGAGGTGACATGTTCATTGGGGTCGGTCGTTCCATTATTTTTTGGAATTTCAGGCATGCGGAACTTCTTGGGAATCTGTTTGGGAGCAGCGCTCGGGGGGGGAAGGGATTTTGTACGAACTTTTTGGAATCCAAACCCTTCAATATTGGTAGTGCCCCCGGGATCTGATCAACCCTGGAGTTATAAGTCTCTATTGTTTTTGTCGTTTGCTTCAATCCTCTTTTCTCCTGACTCTATCCGTTTTGTCAGTTCCTAGAGAATATTTATAATTTAGGGGTTAGTCCCCGATTTCTGTTTATTTGACCTTGCTATAGATGGCCCCGTTCTATGGGTGACTTCTTGGGGTGGACCGGGTTCCGGCCTGCTCGGTGCCTGGGGTTGGCTTTGCAGCTGAGCTATCGCTACCTGTTGAGCTTGCAATATTTTAAAAATCATGCGCAGGCTGATCCCGTTTTCTCCAATATTTTGGTTTTTTCGAACTGCAGATCGAGTTCCACCATGAATGCTGTTTTTGAGGTCGGAATGTTGGTTCGCCTCAATGGCCACATGTGAATTAACGTCGATTTAATCTCCGACCCGAGTTCCAATGGGGTCAACGAGTGGTATTTCATTCCCGGGCGTCAGGTTGTTATTCTCATCTCGATGGCCAGCTTCGTTGTCGATAGGTATGGCTATTAATTGAGGGTTCGTCATTTTTAACCTGAAATCAAAGATACTTCCAATAGCAATTGTAAAATAGTGCGTTTTGCAGAGATTCGTATCAAATAACCACTATTATCCTTAGCCCCACGGTGGGCGCCAAACTGTTTACCCGAAAAACGAATAGAGTTAAATTTATACGTAGTTCTAAGGATACATGATATAAATTGATACAAATCTCGAAAGATATGTAAATGAATATCGAAATTAGTTATAAAAGAAATGAATACAAACCGAATGAACTAGTTGGCCTAAGCCTTCAAGTTTTATCACCTCCAAATTGAGTGAAGAACGATTGATAGAAAAAATAATATGACTATGAATCAAAAGCCAAAAAGGATAATAATTGCCCTCTTTTCTATATATCTGAGAAAGAATAATGTCTGAATCAATGAATGTCTACAAATGATAACAACTCTTAATATAGTGGGGGAATCCTATTTTTGATATAATTAAAAATACATAGTGGAGATCACATGATAGATTAATTAATTAGTTTTTTCTTGATTCAAGCCGTGATTTCTGCCGAGATTCTCTCCCCACTTGCGGCTATAACGCCTTTTTTGTTTCTCGGCTCGGTCTCGATCTTGGCCGATCTCAATCTTGATCGGTCGCTTAGTATCGAGCTCGATCTTGGTCGAACTCGATATTGATCGGTCTCTGGGGCCCGAGTTCGACAACCTAACTTCGCATCATGGCTTGATATTACAATAATGAACCTCAGACTATTATGTTCCAGTCTCGATTTGTCACAAGGGCAGACTCAGTTTTGACCGTATACACTATTACATTGGCAAATTGTAAAGGAAATGAAAAGGAGAAGGGAAATAAACATTGAAAATCAATCCTACTACCATTGATATCACTAAATTAAGTAGGTTTAATTGTTTCCTTTCTTTTGATATGTCACTAGAAAGAAGAAAGGGCATAATGGTGAGTTTTCTTTTATTATCTTCCAAACTTGAGTCAAATAATATGCTTAGGAGCCCTCACCCTACTCTATCACTTTACAAGTTTAAGATCATTGTGGTTGTTATAAGAGGATTTAGGATTTAACTTTATGCGTATCTACAATGACCTTTAGTCAATATACAACAATAATCTAGTTAACGGTCAAATATTTTTAAATATATAATGAAATCTTTTATACTCGGCCCTTGTGAGCAGCTAATTAATGGTGTTAGTAAATTCATAGACTGTACTCTAAGCTCGTTGACTACTGGCTGATCCAACGCCAAGTGACATCAAGCATCCGTGAGAAAAGGAAATCCAAGCTGCTCACAATTTACTAATATTGTGTAGTGATATTGTTCCACAACAATTTTATAGGGAACAAGAAGTGTCACTTTCTATATTACTCGTCCCGATGCTCAAATTAAATCCATCATTTTCATGACAAGATACTTGAGTGGAACATAGGGTGTTGCCGTGTTGGTTGGGCTGAAAATATTTTCCAAAAAGTGTTATCTCGAAATATATTGTTAAAAAAAAACTTTATTTACTAATTCAATACTCTTTAAATTTAGAAGCTATTTCAAATGAAATATCATGGAAAACATAAGCAGAAGAAAGTCAGATATCGTACTAACCGTAGAGGAGAATGGAGCAATAGAGAACGCATAGCTAGATGACGTATAGATTCTGTACTTAGCCGACTATAGTAATTAAATTAAGAGATCGTTCGCTGATCACTAGCACAATGAATTATTAATGTGAGAGAGTGGTCACACCCAACTGCGCTCTAAATTTTTTTTGGTTAAAAGTCTAACTAACGTTGGGCTATAAATATTCAATATCACTAAAAAAATAAGTTTTGTTATAAAATATAGCTCAAAGTAACAATATAGAACAAGAAAAGACAAGCTGAGAGATATAAAGAGAAAGAGATGAGAGATTCTTATTTCTTCTTCAATTGTGTGTATTTTCCTATCTATTACAAGACTTTTATATAGGCATGAAAAGTGAAGAAAAATATGTCATTGAATATGTCATTAAGCATAGAAATATATCATTGAATATGTCATTAAGCATTTTAGAAGATCATGGAAGAAGAGTAGACATCCACCATAATTTGACTTTTCTTATAACACTCCCCCTTGGATGTCCATAGATAATGTGTCTCGTTAAAACCTTATTAGGAAAAACACCTATGGAAAAAAATCCTAGTGAAGGAAAAAGAGTACACATGTTTAGAAATACGCCTTTTGGTTGCCTCGTTAAAAACCTTGCAAAGAAAACCCAGTGGGACAAAACCTTGTCAGGGAAAAAGAGTACAACGCGTATTAACTCTCGTTGATGAGAGCATCAATTCACATTCTTGAGCATTCGCATCCCAATCTTGTACACTAGTTTCTTGAAGGTTGACGTCGGTAGAGATTTGGTGAACAAATCATCCATATTATCACTTGAACGGATTTGTTACACATTGTTATCATCATTCTTTTGAAGATCATGTGTGAAAAATAACTTTAGTGAAATGTGTTTTGTCCTATCCCCTTTTATGAATCCTCCCTTCAATTGGGCTATGCGTGCTGCATTGTCTTCATACAAAATTGTTGGTAGTTTGTCACACTTCAAACCATATTTGTCTCGAATAAGGTGTATTATAGACCTCAATCATACACATTCTCGACTTGCTTCATGAATAGCAATTATCTCAGCATGATTAGACGAAATAGCCACGATCGATTGCTTAGTCGATCGCCAAGATATGACAGTGCCTCCATATGTAAACACATAGCCTGTTTGAGATCGAGCCTTGTGTGGGTCAGATAAATACCCATCATCGATATAACCAACAAGATCGGGACTGCAATTATTATTATAAAATAATCCCATATCGGTAGTCCCTTTTAAATACTGCAATATGTGTTTGATACCATTCCAATGTCTCCTTGTAGGAGCAAAGCTATATCTTGTTAAGACATTAACTGAAAAAGTTATGCCAGACCTTGTAATGTTAAAAAGATATATTAGTGCACCAATTGCACTAAGATATGGTACTTCGGGACCAAGAAACTCTTCATTATTTTCATGAGGTCGGAATGGATATTTATTTATATCGAGTGATCTCACAACTATCAGGGTGCTCAATGGATGTGCTTTATCCATATAGAATCGCTTTAAAATATTTTTAGTGTATGCTGATTGATGGACAAAAATACCATCTTTCATATACTCAATTTGTAGACCAAGACAAAATTTTGTCTTTCCAAGATCATTCATTTCAAATTCTTTCTTTTAATAGTCTACTGCTTTAGGAATCCCCCTAGGAGTTCCAATGATATTTAAATCATCAACATACATGACGATTATAACAATTTTAGATCCATATCTTTTTATAAAGACACAAGGACAAATTGAATCATTCTTGTACCCTTCTTTCAACAGGTACTCACTCACGCGATTATATCACATGCGCCCTGATTGTTTCAATCCGTATAAGGATTTTTGAAGCTTTATTTAATAAATTTCTTGGAAACCTCAATATGCTTCAGAACAATTTAAAATCCTTCAATGATTTCCATTATACGCATATCACGTTTTTTTTGTATTGCCAGATTAAAACCTGAAATGACGACATCCACCACAAGAGAACATGTCTCTATATAATCAATGCCAGGATTTTTACAAATCTTCTTGTGACACAAGTCGTCTTTATGTCTATCGACTTGACCTTTTTTTTCGTACAAGAACACATTTATACCTCAACTGGCTTTATACTTCCAGGTATTGGGACTATCTGTCCAACTTCATATTTTTCAGGTGAAATCAATTTTCATTGCATATTTTTTATTTTTCCAATCATTTATCTGTCCAAATTTCATGACAGATTTGAGCTCAAGATTCTCGTCAATATTAATAATATTGAGCGCTATATTATATTAACAATATCATCGACGATCATTTTATATCGGTTCTACTATTACCCAATAAAGACATAACTTATTGAGATTTCTTTATCTTATTATTTTTAGGTACTTGAGCCTCTCCCATGAGGTCTTATGAAGTGTTATGTCGCGGTGCTCTTCTAGAGCACTTGCCTCCTTATTATGACCATCTTGAACATTTGCTCCTCTCCTTCTTCAAGGAGTTTTATCTTTGGAACCGATTAGTCTATTATGCTTCATGCATTCCATAGACTCTATTCATTATGAACTTTATTTTATTTGGAGAATTAGCAGCTGAATATAAAATTTATCTTTGGGTCAGCAAATACGCCTCGTAATATTTTTCAAATGAGTTATCACTTGAACTTTAAATTCACATTTTCTCGTATGAGGATCTAGATATACTCTAAATAATTCATTACATGCATTACTTTTTCAGCTGACCATTTTCTCCCCCTTTTGTTGGGATCACCAATACATATCCCTAGCCTTATTTGGGGATCCATCTTTATGCATTGTGGTGGAACAATTAAATCATATAGCACATTCATATTTCTAGATGGAAATTATTTGGTTCCTGACCCTGAACCGATTGCGATAGGGAGAACTTATCATAACTTGGCTAGATGCGTACAAGTGTTGTTGTATATTAAATAATACATCATATACCAAATTTTATTTTGGCAGTTTTGTTCTCATAACGAATGGTTTAGATATAATTGGAGGCATACAATTTCTGCTAAACCGACTTGGATTTAAACTAGTATTATCAAGATAAATCATCATAATTTATATTTTAGAACTGTGCTCTAATAATTTGAGCAATCAATCTTGCAAAAGTCAAACTGCAAGTTGATAACAAATGCACATGTGACCATAGAATAGATGCATCTATTAAAATCATATAATAGTAAAGGTCCACATGGCATGTGACGGAGCCCATATATTTATCACCTTTTATTTTTTCCAGAAATCAAGGGATTCAATCCCAATCTTAATTGGTATATCATGAGAATAAGCAGCACAAGAAAATTCTTGAAGAATCTTCTATTTCCTCAATATATGCCAATGTAATTCTCAATTAATATTTTGCATCATAATTAAACTGGGATGGTCAACCGGTCATGCCAACTAATATTTATTTCAGTAAACCTCTAGTTTACTTGTGACATATGATTCCATCATCATGCTTATATTTGTGTAGTACAAATAAAAAAAAAATCAAGTAACTTTTCATATTTACCCGTTATGATTATAGAAATATGAAGATATTCAATATTCCTTTCATTTATAGTCTCAATCTGCCAACCACTTTGACTTATACATTTGAAACTCAAAAAATTTCTTTTGAAACTTTATAATATCAATATCGTGAATAATTATATTCATCCGGGTAGGAACAAATTAATTTTTTCGGAGCTCTTAATAACTTTTGTACTACAAGATCTTCTGTCACACCATTCATATGGTAAATGTCTCCTTTATGGAAAATATTATATCATAATAAATTGTCATGGTCAAAATCATCATAAGCAAAATCATTTCTTGCTTTAATTTTACCTTTAATAACCTTTTATAAGGCACAATATTTTTTGTTTTTGCGTATCACATGTACGCGATCAATGACATATTCAGCTAACTACACAATAATATTTATTCTCTTTATTTCATTCAAACCTCCCTAGTTGTGTGGTATTCATCTAATCATGCATTGCGTGTCTTTATTCATTACTTTTATCACATATTGCCATATTTACCTTTAGGAACGGGTTTGCATTCTTAATGTTTAGCATAAGTCACATTCTCTTCAAGGAATGGATCATAATCAGTGGCGTGCTTTATTATTTTCATACCAATTTGATGGTAAACATTGCCTTCACATTTCGAAGGACTATTTTGAGAACCCTTATTGTTCTCCTTTTATAATCATAGTGATGATTATTATTATTTTGATCTTTGGAACGTCCGCGTTCATTGTTCAACCACTTGTCTTCATTTAGATTTATTATGCATCGCTACCACATTCATTTTAAGAATGAAAAAAATCAAGTGGGACAATATTCATGCCTTTTCATGAAAATATATTATTTTTCTTTAGTTATCATTATATCATCAGTATGGAATAGTGGGACTCAAACCCAATGTCTTACCAATATAAAGGCATGTTAGACCATAATAAATTGGGATTCAAACCCAACTCTTACCCTCATGGCACATTGTGACTTGAACTCATTGAAATTGATATCATTAATAGCAAAGGACAAAAATAATTTCAAATACGAAGGAAATGCTTACCTCTTGAGTTAAACTCTTCATAATGTCATTTGGATATAATTCTCAACAATAGACTTTCGTTTACTCAAATCAGCTAAGTAATTAGTGTCAAACAGATATATGAAAATACAAAATAATATTGAAAATTCACATGTGGTCTTTGCTGCAATAAGCTTACTTCAAGATGAAAGTGATATGACCAGAACATTAAGAAAAAATTATGTATCAAATAAAATAATAGTACTACTAGTTACCATGCACTTTTGTGGAAACTAAGTATTATGTTCTCTAGAAAAATAAAAAGATATAGCAAAACTTTTAAGTCAATCAGGAAATCAAAAAAATAGTGGACAAATCTTTGTCTACTATCTACTACTATATGTTTTCCATATAGAAATTATTCAACATGTTAGTTTGATAAGAACTATCATCAATGAAAAATTTGGTGTAGTACATACTTCTTGTACTAATATTTTATCTTATCAAAATAAAATAGTTACGATTATTGTTATTATTATTATTATTATTATTATTATTATTATTATTATTATTATTATTATTATTATTATATTATATTTGACAGTAAACTAAATGTATAATTATTATACTAGGCATACTAAAATCGTATTATAAGGTAAAACCATAAGCATATATAATAAAGTATAATTTTAATTTTGTAGATTATTTAGTATACCGCATGCCACCTATTATTTAGTTCATGAAAATTTAACAAGGTGACATCCTTAGCAGCCACATGAATACTAATTTTCTAATAACCAGACCATTGCTTATTCTAAATAGTGGTATAAACTTATCTCGTTTAAAGCTCAGACTTGTTGTTATAGCAGAAAGACGTGTCTGTAACACTACATACCTTTCTGAATAAAATGTGGATAATTTTCACAATAGATCATCGAGATATACCTTACCAGAAGTGGAATTCAACCTTGAGTTTAGAGACTTCGCGCTGATAACGTGTTTTAAAATATAGCTCAAAGTAACAATATAGAACAAGGAAAAACAAGTTAAGAGATATAGAGAGAAAGAGAGGAGATATTCTTATTTCTTCTTTAATTGTGTGTATTTTTCTATCTATTACAAGGCCTTTATATATGCATAAAAAGTGAAGAAAAATATGTCATTAAGCATAGAAATATGTCATTGAATATGTCATTAAGCATTTGAAAAGATCATGGAAGAAGAGTAGACATCCACCATAATTTAATTTTTCTCATAACAGGTTCAACAACTTTCGAATTATAAAAATTGTGATTAAAGCAGTAAAAATGATCAAACTCTAGAGACAATGGTGTATTCACGGGTAATAGGACTTTGAGAAATATATAGTGACAACTTTTTCCTAATGATGTATTCACGAGTAAAAGGTGTTATCTCAAAATATATTTCTCAAAGTCCTATTATTGGTGGTTAGCCAAAGTTGGCGACGTGAGTGACCTTTTTGACTTCAAATGTGAAGAAAAAGAAACATTATTAAATTAAAAGGTAATAAAGTAAAAGAAAAAAGGATGTAGTGATTCATGGTTCATATGTGAATGGAAGATGATATTTTTATTAATTAGGGTTTATATATAGGATTGTAGAGTTTGTATTATTAGTGGATGTTGAAATTAAGAAGGTCCTCTCATTCTAAAGTGTAATTAGTGAATTACTTTTTAAATAATTATCAGCTTCCTCCCAACATTCCTTCCACTATATATGATATTTGAATGTCGTCCATGTGCTTTGACAAGTACTCAGTTACTAATCACTTCCATTCTCAAGGGCCCTTATTTAAAGTCCAGAGCTTCCTAGACCTTTCTAATTTCTATTATATACTTTTTCTATTTGCCTGTTATAAAAAACTTAACTTTCAATATGATTGAAGGTATTAAAAAAAAAATTAACTCTTATATTAGTACTATTTTTGTTGACTTCAAGTATTTTAGCTTTTTCTGAAAAGGTAAAATTTAGAGTCGTTCGTGACGAAACAATCACTAAATTCATTAGAGCATTCATCCCCATGTATGCTTTACTCCCGTCTCCTCAGAATGTTCGACTAATACGCCAAGAAACATTTTGAGTTTTAAGTTTTATTCTAATTAAGTATATATTTGACTATAACCTTATATATATTATCTTGATCTACAATTAAAGATTTGATGACTTTAGATATTAACATGCGCAACATTATTATGCCTAGCCGGTTAAATAATTCTACTTTTTTCTTCAATTTTTTGAATAAAAAGCGAAAGTTTACATCTATCTGAGAGCCTGAAACTTATGTGGTTGAAAAATTAAGTGTGAATAGTGACTATAACAACAACAACAACCCAATATAATTTTACTAGTGGGGTCTGGAGAGGGTAATATGTACGCAGATCTTATCTTTACCCTGGGATAAAGAGGCTGTTTCCGATAGACCTTCGGCTCCTTCCCTCCAAGAACTCCCCACCTTGCTTTTGGGGTGTCTCGAACTCACAACCTCTTGGTTGAAAGCTTACCACTAGAACAACCTGGTCTTGACTACTCACTATGTCACTATGTATAAGTTATTTATTTATTTATATGTATGTCTGATGATGCTCGAAAGTGATCTGATAATAATGAAGATGGGAAGTTCTAACAAAAGTATTGAGTCTGATTCAATTTTATTGTTTCAGTCCCACTACCGAAGTGGGGTGACATGAAATTTACCAACTTAAAATGAGAAATAAATTTATTTTTTATATAGTGCTTCCTCTTCTTAAGCACTTTGTTGTATGTTAACTTCGTTCATCGGATGACTTCGGTTAATTATTCATGTCCATCTACAACACTTTCTAGAATTTTTGAATCTAGAGCTAGTCCTCAACCTCTCGCATACATACACTAGGATAGAAACAAGAAAAACTTTATAATTTTCTAAGCTTAAGATCAGGGAAAAGAAGGGGAAAATAACAACAATCGGATACTTTGTCACTGTTGATTTATTTATCTTGGTAACAGAAGAGTTGGGAAAATAGCTCATGCTATTTTAAACTACGCTCGCCAGAAATTTCAACAAGTTATTTGATTCGGCGCTGAAAAACTAGGTGATCTGTCATGTTTTTTTCACAAATCATGACCGTTCATTAGAATATTCAGCCGATCATCAGAATTTTTCAGTATTTTTGGCTTAAATCTTGGTGCTTCAAAATTCTAGCGATTGTCGGAATTAATTTCCAAAATTTAGATAAGCGTGCTTCAAAATTTTGGCCGAAGGCTTTTTTTCGAGCGGGATCAATATTTATACGGTGGCTCTAAATACACCCATTCAATATAATATTTTTTTAAAAAAGGGTGTGGTCACATAAAAGATAAATCAAGAGCTTCATCCACTATCACAATGGAATCCAATGCACAGACTGATTTGTTCCTTCATTCCTCTGGAAAAACTTGTCGGTATGAGTCAGGCTTAGGGGCCGAGTTATGTGCAAATTTATTTTAAAATTAGTGTGCTCGGTACAATTGTACAACTCATGATACATTAAAGTTGTGGGAGGGTTAGACTGTAAATTAAAATTTGAACGTGAACTTGAACTTAAAAGCTTCAAGCTAGCTCTTTGTTAACTTCAAACATTGAGAAATAATTTGACAATAAATAGTTGAGAGCTTTGATAGATTATTAAGCGAGAGAGAAAAGAGAACTAAAAGCTTGATTGGTGAAAAATTTAGGGTTGCATGGTACTTATAGTTGATACATGAGTAAAAATATAATTTTTAGAAGTAGAAAGATAAAAATTTCAGTTATCACGATCAAATTTTTATTAAAAAGTTTTATTATTTTTAATTACGGACTGGAACGCCTAGGAGGCAGAGATATGCGTCGGGCTGCGTCCGACCCAAAACCAACTAGCTCAGGCACAATCCATTAGGGTAGCCTACCTAGCCCTAGCCCCCTAATTTTGTTTGGCTCGAGCCTTTAATGGGATGGTCCATGCCACATCCATGATTGTTTTCAACTTTTTAGTCTTTGCTGCTAGGCCTCAATTGGTTAGCCCAAAAACAAAATCCAAATATACAAGACTGAAGCTGCAGCTGGAACTAATTTCAGCTGGCGTTATGAGAAAAGAGTCACCAAATTTATGGTGATTGAACTTGTAGGAAATAGAGTCTACCCATAGGGGTGCTCTAAAGTCCCACTAGGATAAAAGGCCAATGACATTTGTTGGTATTGTAACCCTAGTTTGTCTTATATAAGTACACATACAGTATACAACAAAAATATAGAATAAGCAGTATTTTCCTACGCTTAGTCTTCTCCTAAAATCAGATTAGAATTTAGATTGTGGAATATTGTGATGACCTAAAATATCATCTTTAAATTTAATTATTAATTATGTGATCTAAGCACTATTTATCATTACTCGACTTGAGTGTGCAGTCCGTAAAATATTTTCGAAAAGTTTTCAGGTGAAAAATGAATTAAAATGTGAATTAGAGCTTAAAAATCAACTGAGTTGACTTTGGTCAACAGTTTGAGCAAACAGACTCGGATCAGTATTTTGACAATTTTGGTAGGTCTGTATCATGATTTGGGACTTAGGTGTATGCCCGGAATCAAATTCCGAGGTCCCTAGCCCGAGATATAGAATTTTGATTAAAAATTAAAAGTTTAAGTTCAAATAATACCTAGATGTCAAATTATGTGCAAACGACCCTGTAATAGAATTTTGATGATTCCAACAGCTCCGTATGGTAATTTTGGACTTAGGAGCATGATCGGAATTTTATTTGGAAGTCCGTAGTGGAATTAGGCTTGAAATGCCGAAAGTTGCATTATTGGGAAGTTTGACCGAGGGGTTGACTTTTTGATATCAGAGTCGAAATCCGATTCTAAAAATTTTTATAACTCAGTTATGTCATTTATGACTTGTGTGAAAAATTTAAAGTCATTCCGAATTGATTTGATGTGTTTCGACACAAGATATAGAATTTGAAAGTTCAAAGTTCATTGATTTTGATTTGAGGTGCGATTCGTCGTTTTGATGTTGTTTGATGTAGTTTGAAGCCTCGACTAAGTTCGTATGGTATTTTGGGACATGTTGGAATAATTGGTTAAGGTCCCGAGGGTCTCGGGTGGATTTCGGAAGGTAAACGGAATGGATTTCGGACAAAGAGTGCTGGAAATTTCTGTTGCAGAAATTGCGTGCGTGGAGCCAACATTAGAAGCTTATATATCACAATTCATAAGGAATCAGAATAATGTCAAAACATAAAAGTTGTAGTCGTTTGATTATAGTTTCTAGAAAGTTAAACCATTCATTATTTGGACATGTTTACAGAAAGTTATGACAGATTGAATGAAGGCTGGTAGAGCAGTTTCGCCAGAAATTTCGAAATTTCTGATGCGTGAAGCCGACTTTGGAAGCTTATATCTCGCAATTCATAAGGAATCAGAATATTTTCAAAACATGAAAGTTGTAGTCGTTGGATTATAGTTTCTGGAAAGTTAAACAATTTATCATTTGGACATTTGTACATGAAGTTATGATCAATGTAAGGAAGGTTAGTAGAACAGTTTCTGGTAGACTTTTAGTAACGGAAAATGGACTTTAGTGACGGTTTGGCAGAAACTTAAGGACCAAAAATGGTCATTTTATTTATTTCGTTTTGGATTTTTGGAGCACGGTTCTTGATCGATTTTTGGGCTATTTTCACGGAAAAACATTGGGGTAAGTGTTCCTTATCCTATATTGATTATATTTCATGATTCCATACTCATTTACATCATGAATCCGTGAATTTATGGAAGAAAAATCAAGATTTTTGCAAAATCTTCCAAAAATAAAAATTTAAGATTTGGAGGTCGAGTTGTTATCGGATTTTGGTAAAATTGGTATGGGTGAACTCGTAATTGAATGGGTTATCGGATTTTGTAAGTTTCGCCGGATTCCGAGATGTGGGCCCCACAAGCAAATTTTGAGCTAATTTCGGATTTTAATGAAAATGTAATATTTTCTTATGAAATTGACTTCTATAATTTTTGTTGACTGTATCGAATTAATTATTACTAGATACGAGTCGATCGGAGTCGAAAAATCGAGGAAAAAGCATAATACTTGGTTAAATTGGAGCAAGTCGAGGTAAGTGACTTGTCTAACCTTATGTGGGGGAAATTTTCCCTAGAATTGGTAGTGATGTGATTATTGAAAAATATTGAAAGTCATGTGCACGAGGTGACGAGTGTGTACACGGGCTAAATTACGAAAGATTATATTTTTAAATTGCGTAGATCACTGTTGCGCATTTATTAAATTATTTTATCTTGTTATATTCTTCATCATTGACAAGGTGAGTTGCTCTGATGGTAAGCACCCTCCACTTCCAACCAAGAGGTTGTGAGTTCGAGTCATCCCAAGAGCAAGGTGGGGAGTTCTTGGAGGGAAGGATGCCGAGGGTCATTTGGAAACAGCCTCTCTACCTCAGGGTAGGGGTAAGGTCTGCGTACACACTACCCTCCCCAGACCCCACTAGTGGGATTACACTGGGTTGTTGTTGTTGTTGTTGTATATTCTTCATCATTGATCTGAGATATATACTTCAAATTTATTTGAACTTTTCTTACTAATTGTTTTACCTGTTTAGTTAAAACTTGATTTCTTTTATTCTGTGCATTATTTGAAGGTTGATTTTCTTTAAATTAAATATTATTAATA
>AWOL01S0017680.1:136845-172347 GCA_000715115.1 Nicotiana otophora
TGCCATTATTATATTCCAGTAGGACCTCACCTGACCTCGTCACTACTCTACCGAGGTTAGGCTTGGCACTTACTGAGTACCGTTGTGGTGTACTCATACTACGCTTCTGCACATCTTTTTGTGCAGATCCAGGTACATTTTACCAGCTTAGACGTCAGTGAGTTACCTGCGCACGGAGACTTCGAGGTATATCTGCCAGCGTCCGCAGACTCCGGAGTCCCCTTCTATCATTTTATATTGCTTCTTTATATTTTATTTAGACCTTGACATATGTTTTAATGAAAATTGAGTCTTTCCTTTCTCTGCATTTTATTTCGTTCTTTTAGTTCTTGTTTTCCATTTTCATGACGATTCCAACGTGAAATCGTTACAATTGGTATCAGAGCCGACGATTCTCAGCTATTCACCGGTGTTAATGACAGAGTCCGGCGGAGATTCAAATCCGTTGGAGCAATAAATTCAAGCTTTTATGGACAGATCGAACAAAAGACTACATCATCTGGAAGAATGATATCAAAATCGTTTTCGGACCTTTTATAGTTCACAAAATCAGTATGAAGTTCAAAGGTTAAAGAGGGAGCAACGAGTTTCTAGTGACTTGTACGCATGTCATCAGTATTCTGGTACAAATTCAAGTTTTTATCGAGACTCCTATGATGCTTTTACTGGTGGATTTGCTAATTCGACAAATGGAGGATGGAATTACCTCGATCCACCAACAAATACTCACTCACAGGTTCCACATGCTCTGTATTTCGATGGTAACTATCAGGGGTCATATTTCATTTAATTGGGTGATGGTTCTGTGGTGTTAGTGAGTGATACTGTAACTTCTCCTATACATAGGAATCAACCAACAATGTCGACAAGATTTAAGAAGCATAAGAAGAAGAGAGGATACCTCGGTGCCTGCTGTGATCGTATCAGAAAGCACAAAAAATATCATGGTGGTAGAGGAAACGCCAGCGAAACAGAGCAGCACAGAATTCACTTTGATAAATATCATCTTGGTTATTTGGGGAAAGTGCGTACGCGGTATCTTCGCGAAGGCAAGAAATTGTCTGAGCGGGAAAGGGCATGAACATCATCTATCCAGTACGACATCGCATAGGAAGTAATATGGGAGGATGGAGAAGAAGATTTTGTTGTCTTTGATGACTGTCCATTTACGAAAATTAAAGATAAGGAGGAAGGAAACAATGGAGACCAACTGTTTGATAAAAGTCAAGACATAAATGAGACGGTGGAAATTTACTCTAATAAGATCACCAACATTCAGTTTCAATTGTGTGCAACTTCAATGACTCTAAATTATGTAAGTAAAATTAACTCTAAACTGATTCCTGGGGACCATGGGTTTACCTTGATCCAAGATTATGGAGAAAGCGAGGTACTAAACTGTGAGATTCAAGAAAATTCGGAATGTGACTTAGATAGTGTTGGTTCAATTTTTAGTGATGGTCCTAGTGACTATCTGACTCTTTTGGTCCACATCAATGGTGATAGTGAACTAGTAAAAGTGTCTCTGTTGACTTTGCTGGCATCTGTAAAATAAGAGATAATCCTAGAGCCATTTCATTGGAATCAGTTGAAGTTTCCTCTATTTTTGATGAAATTGAGGATAATGGTTCTGATTTTGGAGATAACGAGGTTGTAGTGGAAAAGGATGAAAAAGATATCGAATTAAAAGAACTAGATTTAGAACATTGGAAAGGGTGTTATCTCTATTGCAGAGTAGTGGTATTGTTGACGAATCTAGACAGTCTAGTCTTAAGGAAACTGAGTTATTTTTTATTGAAGAGTACTGGAATGTGTCAGTGGCAGTTAAACTTGTGCCTCATTTCGTAGATGGACGAATCAATGAGTTTGAGCAGAACCAAGTAGAACATGTTGACCCCAATCTTTTGGTTCAATCAATTGGTCGACAACAAGGTGTTAAAGGCAGGATACTCGACATTGAACATGAGCATTTCCAATTTGGAATGATTGGTCAAATTGATGGTAGCTTAGAGGCCATAAAACAGTCACTCGTGTCTTTTTGCATGCTAGCTCAAAATAGTAAGCTAATGTTTTTGAGACCCAATGATGTACACCTTCCTGCCACTAGGTGTCTAATTCTTAATAATACAAAATTTTTTTAGGTCGTTTGTTATCCACTAGCAGTGATTGTTACGAGTGAAACAACTCACCAATACCTTACATGTGCTCATGCTTTAGGTGAGTTGGGTCTTCTTATTACTTTTCCATCTTCAGTTGTGTCTGGAATATTACTTTCTCCAAAGGTTGTTGCATGTGTATCTGATGGCCTTGGGAAAACTTGTCTTAATACAACTAGATTGGAGAGAACGAAGGAAATGTTAGCATTACATTTCTTTGTTTACCTCTTTACCAACAAGAAATATGGGGCGACTATGAATGAAAATGTTGTCCTTTTGAAAAATTCTATGGACGAGTTGTTGTATCATGTATCTTCATTAAAGGGTACTGGGATGGATTTTCTTATTGAAATTAATAATATTGCTTCTTGGGATGATGATGCATATGCCAAGTCATCATGTAAATCAAGTGGGGCCGTTGGGAATGGAATTGCTCCACAAGTGGAGTACTACTTGGGACCTTTAACAATCTCCCTTAATCTCTGTTCTTCAGATAAATATATGGATGTTGGAGGTACTCTGTACCACTTCCAAGGTTTCTCGGGTATGTCAAATGATATAGATTTCTTATTTCCTCTGGTTGTATTGGGATATACAGAGGTAAATATCAAATATAGAAATGAGCAATACAAGGTAAAAGTCAAACTGATTCCTAGTAAGTTTAATCACATGCTTGAGGCTATTAAGGTGTCCCTAGTGAGCTTGTATTTACTTCCATGGCATTGATATTCTTGGCAACACTTGATCCTAGAATTGCTTGTGGTAAATTTCTGGGAAGCCATGTTGAAGGTCTCATAACACGTGTCCATCCTAGAATTAGGTCCATAAAGGTGGATAGTCTAACTAGGCTCCACGTGCTCATTCTGTTATCTACTTGTCATGGGTTCTTTTATAATTCCGTGTACTGTTCATTTCTAGTATGTTGTAATGAAAGTTGAGTCTTTCCTTTCTCTGCATTTCATTTCTTTCTTTTAGTTCTTGTTTTCCATTTTCATGATGATTCCAACGTGAAAATCGTTACACAAATAATGTAGAATTTTATTAAATCAGTTTTTAAAAACTGATTAGAAATACTTTAAAAGAAAGAAAGGGTAATTAGTTTCTTTTGTTAAAATATTTTTTCGATCAGCCCGTCCTCGCCGTCGCTGGTGGATACCCATATTTATTTTTTGTTTTTCGGCCACTAAGAAGAAGAAGGTTAGAGAGATTATGACTTCACCCTTTTTAAAAATAAACAAACAAAAAAAGTTGAAGCTTGGTGCTTTAAAGGAGGGTGACGGCAAACTTGGAAAAGAGAAGGAGAGAGAATGGGATTCTCTCTCCAAGTTCTGATATTCAAAAGTTTAATAAAAAGGAAAAGCTGGAACTTTGTGCTCCATAATAGTGACAACTGAAATTTTCAAGAAAGAAGTAGTAGTAGTGAAACCTTTCCCCTCCTAGGAAGTGTTTATGTTATTATTGTTTTAAATAAACTTGGGCTTCACAAATATTGGGCTTGAGAAGCCTTAAAGCCACCTGGACTTATTTGTTCTAAAGATTGGCGGAATATATGGGCTCATGGCTTATTTTTGAAAAATTGGCACCGTGTGACAACCTATAACATGAATTGGAAAAAATTTAGCCTTAGATTACGTTTGGCAAAGACAGCCCAAAATAATTGGCATTGTATAGCCAAATTCTAGAAAATCTACTTCCCTATTTATTCTCTCCTATGACTCAACTACATCTAGTTTCCGCACGAGAAAAAGAGCACGAAATGCTAACCCCGACTGCAATTTCAAACTCTGCCTCATCACTTTTTTTGCTCTGAACTTGAGATTCATTATTTAGAAGACAAATTAGATTGCAAACAAACAAAATATAGATTTTTTTTGTTATTAAAAGATGCAGATATATACTTACGCGTATATGCACATGTATCATACATTTGGGGTCAATATTGTTTGATGGGTGGATTCATCCTCATTTTTTTTCCCGCTTTTTTTCTTTTGATTTTTGATTGAAAAAATAGACCTAATTCTCATCTTGTATATTAACGTATTTCTATCATCTATATTTGTGTATATTCATAAGAAATTGTGTGTTATACATTGAGATATACATAGAATTTTTTTTTTGATATACAAAAAGCAAATTTTGATATACACATAAAATAAAAATAAAATTGTAATATATATTTTGGTAAACATATTATTTGATGTGTTATACATTGTGATATACAAAAATATAATTATTTTTTATTATACACTTGGATATGCATTGACATAGAGTCAACAATAAATTTTAAACAATTATATTTATAATTGCATACTTTAGATATACAATAAAATTTTAATATATACAAAAAAGTAAAAGAAAATTATGATATACATATTACTGTTGTGATATACATTTATTAGCTATTTAGTACCAATATTTATAATTAGGGCTTTTTAATGCTAATTATATGGGTAAGTTGTTACACCATGCCAAGATCCCTTTATTGTTTAAAGAAAAACTTTGACCATGTTTAGTTGGGCTAGAGGCTCCACTATAAAAGATGGAGCTTCTGAAATTATTTGTAATGAAACTGGGCTATAAGAAGTCTTGGGTTTCTTCCTTCTACCAGCTTTTGAAACAAGAACTCAAAACGAGGTTGCTTTGTCAGTCTATTATGGGCTAATGGCCTAATTAAAAGTTACCAAAGTAGGTTTTATTTTTTGTCTTTTTAAAATAAATTTCAAGTTTCGAAAATTAGTCTTATGGATTTAATTTTCAGAATATAAATTTAATATTTATATTCTTTTATATCTCAATTGCTTGAACTGTTAATTAGTTTAACATTAAACTTGCTTGTTAATTAGTTTACCATGCCTCAAATATTAATTTGTTTAACATTAAATTTATTTATTAATTTGTTTAACATGCTTAAATATTAATTTATTTAATATTATATTAATTTGTTAATTTATTTTACATGCTTGAAATGTTAATTATTTTAACATTAATTTTGTTAATTAGTTTAACACATGCTTTATGTTAATATGTTGAGAATGAAATTAATATTAATTATTTTAATATTAACATTACTTGTTAATTTGTTTAACATATATAATATGTTAATTAGTTTGACATTAATTTAATTTGCATGGTAATATAAGTTATTTGTTAACTTATGATCCATATGAGATTATAAAATCATGATAGATAATTATGTTGTCTTAAACATGATTGAGACACTTAGCTAAATAATTGTATAGGTTAATTTTTATAATACTATAATTTTTGGACGATGATCGGGAACATAGTGAACTCTCGACTCCATGATTAATATATTTATTTATTAACTTAATCAATTGATGCTTAGTGTCATATAATGTATGCATGTTGAACATAGTGCCATGCGTTATTTTTTTCTATGATCCTCATAATATTTTTTGTTTTGTTAAAGAATGACTACTGCTTCGAAAATATTTTTCTGAGCTCAACAAAGGGTTGAAACTCAATGTCGATAACTATGAGACCTGGAGCTTGAAAGTCTAGTATGTGCTAGAGGAGCAAGAGGCTTTGGAGGCCATTAACAATGTCATGAATGAGCCCGAGGAAGGCAACACTTCTCAGCATAGGCGTGAGCGTGAAGCCTATTACAGTTGGAAGAAAAAGAACTCCACTGCTCGCATTACATTGTTGAGCACCTTGGATGATGACATTCTAAGGGAGTTTAAGGATCACCAAAGAGCTATGGATCTTTGAAATACTTTGAGTAATAGGCTCGGTACATGTTCCACTACAAAGCTGCGATCCTTAACGATCAAATTTGGTTCATATAAGTAATGCCGAGAACATTCAATGAAAGTAAATCCGAGGCAAATGACAAATATAATTGGGGAGTTGAAAGTTGTTGGTCATATGTTGATTGATAAACAACATATCCAAGTTGTCATACGCTCTTTATCTAGTCTTGGAATCATATAAAAATGTATTTGAACCATAATGAGCTAATCACAAGTCTAGAAAATGTCCGGAAGCATCTAGAGTTAGAAGAGGAACAACTTGAGCTGATAGTTGAGTTGCACATGGCAACACCCTCCAAAACCAAGAGTGATTCAAAAAAAAAAACATGGAAAAGAAGAGAGGGCCATCTCAAGCTCAGCCAGCTAAAAGAGCAAAGACTGAAAAAGGTAAGAACATGCGTCTCTAACGTGTCAAAGTTGCTAAAGTGAAATTCTATAATTGTGACAAAAGGAGTTACTATTCTAGAGATTACTCTTAGCCTTCTAGAAAGACTCGGGAGCAACAGACCACATAGCTTGGGAACATAGTGCCTTTGTTGAATTTTAGCGAGTTCCACGTGGAGCAAAGTGGGTATATGTAGGCAACAATAATAATTTTTTTGTTGAAGGGATCAACACATGCAAGTTAGTCCTACGTGGCAGTCGAGACCTAATACTACATGATATTCTTTTTGCACAATAATTCGTCAGAATGTTATTTCAGTTTCGATTTTGCTTAAGCTAGGATTTGACTTGTTTTGTCATGGGAATTCTGTCAAGTTGACTTTTAGTTCAACTTTATTTGGTTTTGGTCATGTGACCAGAGGTTTAATTATTATGAATTTGGAGTAATTCATTTAATAAATATGCTAGTTTTTCTATGTTTGTTTCTTCATATAAATGTGATAGTGATGTAAACATATGGCATGCTAGACGTGGTCATATTGGCTAACAACGAATGCAAAGGTTAGCAAAAATAAGGTTTGCTTTCCAGCATTGTGGAATTATCCACTTGTGAAGTTGTCTAGCATGAAAAATTGCAAGAAAACTTTTTGATAAAACGACTAGAGCTGAATATCCTTTGCAATTAGTCAATTCTGATATATGTGGGCCTATGAATGTTAGTGCTAGAAATGGATAACGTTATTTCATCATATTAATTGATGACTTTACCCCTTTCAGTTACGTTTATTTCATTTCCCGTAAATCTGAAGCAATAAGTTACTTCAAACGCTATATGAGCTTAGTGAAAAATCAGTTCTTCGAATTGACTGGAGTCGTGAATACTTATCAACCTAATTTAGTGATTTGTGTGATGAAAAGAAAATAATTCATCAGTTGACTATCCTAAATATTCCACAGTAAAATGGTATTGCAGAGAGAAGAAACAGAACACTCCTAGAAATGGTTAGGTCAATGACGACATAAGCTAACCTCCCAATTAGTTACTGGGGTGATGTGTTGTTTACTGCTATCTATGTACTTAACCGAGTACCTACAAAATCAGTTACTACTTCTCCATTAGAGTTATGAACTAGAAGACTACAAGACCTAAGTGTATTAAGACCTTGAGGTTGTGCTGCCTATACACATAATTCCTCTCACAAATATGGCAAATTGGGATCGAGGAGAAAGAAAAGTATCTTTATAAGATATTCTAAAACCTCAAAGGGTTATGTGTTTATAGGTCAGCAAGACAGTGGGAGTATAACTGAGTTTGAATTACGAGATGTCACATTCTTAGAGAATGAGTTTCCTAAGAAGGGAGAGATCGGTCAAGATTTATCCTTGTTTGAGATAATGGGTCAAGACGTACAAGGATCACTTTATTCGAGTGGGAGAATATTAGCAGATGATGAATTAGTTTCTCATCAATGACCTCCTTCAACATTAGATGCGAATGAAAGTAATCCTTCTACATTTAATGGAAGAGATCAAATTGATCTTATTTTAAGTGGGAGCGAGATGGTCACAGATCTTGTTCTAAGTGGGAGCATGATGAATATTCTTGATCTGAGTGGGAGAAATATTGACCCAAATAGGAACAATGATGAATCACAAATATGACGTGGTTATCGTAAAATGACTCTCCATTGATGATTTGATATTGAAGGTAGTGAACTATTTATGATACTCCTACAAGAATAAAACGATCTTAAAAATGTAAAAGAGGCTCTCTTATGCCCTTCTAAGGATAAATGGGCAAAAGCAATGGAATATGAATTTGAGTCTAGAATTAGAGTCTATGAGAGTCAATAAATTTTGGAAACTAGTTGACCTCCCTGAAGGATGCAAAGTAACTAGCAGCAAATGGGTTCTCAAAATCAAACTCAAGGCTGATGGCATAGTTGAGAGATATAAGGCTCGACTGGTGGTGAAAGGGTATATACAACAGAAAGGAATAGACTACAAAAAGACTTTCTCGACTGCTATACAATTTACCTCGGTTTGCATGGTTCTAGCTATCCTTGCAAGCTAGGATCTTGAATTACATAAGTGGATGTAAGGACTGCCTTTCTAATGGAGAATTAGATGAAGAAATTTATATGTAACAACCTAAGTATTTCATTGAAAAGGGCCACGAACAAAAGATTTGTTGACTTTTGAAGTCTATTTATGGCCTCAAACAATCTTCAAAGAAGTGGTATATATGCTTTAAGAATATTGTTGTATCCAATGGTTTTACCATGATGGATGAAGACTATTGCATTTATAACAAAAGATCAAGGAACAAGCTTATGATTTTAACATTGTATGTAGATGACATATTTATAGCTAGAAATTATAAGGAGTTTATCACCGAGATAAAGTTATGGTTGTCATCCCAATTTGAGATGAAAGATATGGGTGAAGCTGTATATATTCTTGGAGTTACGATCTAAAGAGATCGTCCAAAGAAACTATTGTACTTAGAAAAGTTCTTGACGGATTTAATATGTAAAATAATAACCTAGTTGATACTTCTATCAATAAAGGCCATACCTTGGGAAATCAGATGTGTCCTAAGACTCTTGAAGAGACAGAAAGAATCGAGTTCCTTATAGGAGCGCAGTCGAAGTCTAATGTACGCTATGGTGTGCATTAGACCTCATATATGTCAAATCGTTGGCTTGGTAAGTAGATATCAAATCGACCAAGGCTTAGCACATTGGCAAGTAGTAAAGAGGATCATGAGATATCTGAAGAAAACTGTTGATTATACGCTTTGTTACCAAGGCGGAAAAGATCTGCGATTAGTTGGATACTATGATGCTGATCATGGAGGAGATCTAGACGAGAAGAATTCTACATCAGGATATATTTTCTTACTCAGTGATGGTGCCATATCATGGAGTAGTAATAAACAATCACGTGTATCACTATCTACGATGAAATTCGAATATGTGGCTCTCATATCAGCAACACAAGCAGTTGTTTGGCTGAAAAAGTTCTTGGAATACTTGTTGAATATCGCTGAAAATACTGAACCAGTATTAGTCTACTATGATAGTGATGCTGTAATATCCTCCACCAAGGACCCCAAATTTCATTGTAAAACCAAATACATAGATATCAAATATAACTATGCGAGAGACATGGTTAGATGCAAGGTAGTGGATGTGAAGTATGTGTCTACAAAAAATATGTTAGCAGATCCATTGACTAAGCCTTTGTCTAGAGATGCATTTATGAGGCACATTAGGTCTCAAGGCTTGCGTAGATTTTGAGACAATTCATTTTTTTTCCTCATGTTTACAAAACTGATGTTCTTTGATCATCAATAAAGTTGATTTACATACATACATATTTTTATTGTTGAATGTTATGTGCATTCTTTATTCATTTATTTCTTTTGATAAGTATGTCGTGTAGACAAAAGGTTGGCCTTCTCACATAGGTAACTGCCTCCTTATCTTAGTGATGTAAGGATATGAGACATGATTCTAAGAAAAATTATCATAAGGATAATTTCAGATCTATTCGCTTAAAATTAGAATATCCCTTAAAAAATGACATAAGGTCATTAGAGTAAACAATGTTCACCTAGTCTACTTTGTGAGCCAGATGTGAGTTAAAAATAATATTATAGATCATGAAAGACATACGCTTCTTGAAAAAAAAGAGGAAATGTTGAAGCACGTAAATCATACCATGTGTGCTAATATCGACCAATTGGGTTAACAGAAGTCCATTCTAAACTTATTGTTGTGTGAGACCCAAAGCTTTTATGGTTGCTCAAGATGTTTTACCCTCAAAGACTCCGATCAGATTAATGAGACTTAGTGTGATGTTAGTTATCTTAATATGTTTCCAAAGGATCATGAACACAAATTCGATCTAGAAGAGCATATCTAGAAAATCAGTCAAACTAATGTTAAGGGGATCGTGAGAAAATGAAGAACATTGATGGAATCTCATTTATTTATATTAACTGGTGCACCAGTTATAATATGATTGTGAATATACGAAATAATGATATATGAGATTTTGAGATTATATCGAAATGTGATTCGTATGATCTAGGGTACTGCATACTTTATGATCTACTTGCAGGTTTGTACTCAACGAGAGGTTATATACTCCTAACATATGTATAACACTTAGCTTTTACAGTATGTTGGTCGTATTCTCTACTTCCCTGTATGAATTATTGCGGAGATGAGATGAGAATATGTTTCTCATATTAGATGAGCACTCCCATTATGTATGAGTGGGAGATGAGGGAAATAGAATCTACCCATAATGGGTGTTCTTAAGTCCCACTAGGGTAAATATCTAGTAACTTTAATTGTTACTGTAACCATATTTTGTCTTATATAAGTACACATACAATGTAAAACAAAATTATAGAATACATAGTATTTTCCGACGCCTAGTCTTCTCCTAAATTCAGACTAAGGTTTAAACTGTGGAATAAGAGTTGCTCCAATAGACCGTAACAACCACCACAGACCACTGATTCTAGCCTCGGTTCATCCATTCCTTTCGCTTCTGTTACGCGAACAAGTAAGTTCTCGTTTTATAATTTACACGCTAATCTAATGTTTTTAAATTTATCGCGTCCCCTCAGAACTTTTGACACTGAAATGTCGACAACGACTTCTCCTTTGCTCTCTCTCTTTTTCTAGTTTTCGGTTTTTACGCTGAAGTCACCTTCTTCCTTAGTTTTTGGAATTGAAGATGAAAAAGAATATTTAAAAGTGAAATTGTATTTTGACAAAAAATTCACTAGAGAAAAAAGTTAAAGTTTGTTAGCTAAAACTATTATCTTACTTGAGAAACTCCTCGAATTAGTTTTTCAACTTCAACATTCTCTATTTTAAGTTGAAGTTTGAAATAATGAACAAATTTATAACCGAGTCTTGTGGGGTGTAACAGTACATGCATGCAAGGAGCAAAATATTTGAAGGAAGTCGTGCACTAGTTGTTTTGGATATTACATCTCTATCAAGTGGCCATATCATAAAATGATTTTCTTATTATAATCTAGTTGTTACGCCTCAAATATAGAAAAGAAACATCGTCTGGTGGTTCAAGAAGTCTCTAATTCGATTCTTTGTCCGACTTAATTAGAATGTGCGTCAAATTTAATTTAATACTCATATAGTTTGATCAGTTCTTATATACGGTTGGGTTCAACAGAGAATTTAACTATATAATAAGGGAAAGAAAGTTGCTTGGACGACCAAGGATATTTTCATAAATTAGCGCAAGGATGGTTCTGGAATTCACGCATGATTACTGTCACGACCCAAAATTCCAACCCTCCGTGATGACGTCTAACACACCAACCAGGCAAGCTGAAACTTGATAACGAAGGCAATATAATAATGAAATTCATAGAAATAGCATAAACCCGAGGTCTCAATACAATAAAAATTGCTAATACAATGTTAATCCCCCAGAAATTGGTAAGTACGGAGTCATGATCTACTACAACAGAATACAAGTCTGAAACTAAGCAATAAATACACTGTCTGAACTATAACGACAGTATGAAAGGAAACGACAAGTCAAACTGTGACCAATGATGCAACTCTACCTCGCCTCTAGCAGATAGTCCGAAAAGCAACCTACTGCTCATAACTGATCCCTACACCTGGATCTGCACAATTAAGTGCAGAGTGTAGTATGATTACAATCGACTCAATGTACTCAATAAGTATCGTAAATAAACACGGCAAGGTAGAAGGAGCACAAATTATTAATGATACTAGCTATCACCTGTGTAGTTTCATCTTTAATTCCGGTACAGAACAATATTGAAATCAAATCATCAAATTTGGTAAGAAAACATCCATGTGTGTATGTGTACAATTTCTCAAATAATCTGCTCAGACAATGTCTTGGCATATAGAGGTGATATGCAGTTAAATCAAATAAATGATGAAGAAAATTGTAAGTAAAGATGAAATGCAAAATCCAACAACACACTGACCAGATTCCCTCACTTTTACATATCCGTTCCAAATCACTGATCAATATTTCCAATATCCATGTGTACACCATCAAGAGAGGAACATGAGAGGGTGACCCTAGGGGGATGGATCCATATATCCACACGCAAGCACGACCAATTCAACGTATTGCAAGTCCGGCGTGATCACATGCTCAATATCATAACTTGCCCGACATGGTCACATCCATAACAGTACAATCCGTTCGGCATAGTCACAGGCATAACGGTACAATCCGTCCGGTGTGGTCACAAGCATATCAACACAATCTGCCCGGCGTGGTCACAGACATAACAATACAATCCGTCCGGTGTTATAACAACACAATCCGCCCGGTGTGGTCACATGCATAACAACACAATCTGCGTGGCGTGGTCATAGGCCTCCAGTCCAAACATATCATATAGGAGAAATTAATCAAGTATACTTGTATGAAATAAGTAAGTATCAAATCTCATGCTCCTAGACTGGTATAAATGATATGCTAAGGTGTAGGCATGTGAAAGTGTACTATCATAGCTTAAACCGACAATTGCGGCGAAGAATAGTATTTATCAGTTCATTCAGGGATTAAGACCCTACGTAGCCTCAATCACGGCTCAGATAATTCACAACAATGACACAAATGTGTGAAGCATCATAGTTCAAGATTTAAAAGTCGAATTCTAGGTTATAAGAGCCAGAGCACAACCCGAACATGAATAAATAATCCTGGTGCCTGCACATGAGTTCATCCCCACACATGTGCGCACCCAATAACACGTAGCTATCACAACAATTCAGGAAACTAGCGCCTCAACCGAGCTTAAATAAAATGCTTACCTCAAGCAAAATCAAATCACTCAGCTAGCAAGCCCTTCCTACGCGTATCGACCCCTGAAAGGCTCGCATCTAGCCAAAAATAACGTAATACTATCAACCAAAGCTATAGGAATTGATTCCAAATATTAAAGCTAAGATCTTTAACTAAACTCAAAAAGTCAACCCCGGGCCCACGTCTCAGAATACGATAAAATTAACAAAATTCGAACACCCATTTAACGAGTCCAATCATACCAAAATTACTCAATTTCAATCTTAACTCGACCCTCAAATCTCCAGGTTAAAGTCCATGAAGTGTTCTACAATTTTCCCCGATTTTCCAACCTAAAGCACTGATTAAATGGTAAAAACAATGATATATTCATGTATAACAACCAAATCCGAGTTAGAATCACTTACTCCAATGAACTCCTTGAAAATCTCTTCAAGAATCGCCCAAATCCGAGGTTTCTACCTCAAAATATGAAAAACGGGTTCAAACCCTCATTTTTGAAATTTAATACTATTGCCCAGAGGTTCCTTTTCGCGACCGCTAAGCACAAAATACAAGCTTCCCAAAATTAACACTTCACAAAAGCATAAGTCCAGTTGTGAACGCGGAACTCAATCCCCAGCAACAATTGCAAACACATTCCACAACTCGCGAACCCGGTGAGTAACTCCTTGATGCCCCCCTTCCAATTCCTTATACGCGATCGCGTATACACCCATGCGAACGCAAAGACAGTAGTTCTCAAAGCGACACGAACGCGATCGTGAAGAACAAATATGCCAGCTTCCCCTCGAACACTACGCGAACATGATTGCTTCATTGTGATCGTGATTAAGAACACCAGAAGCATATGTATCAACAACTTCAGTAAATCCTCTAAGTCCAAATTCAATCCGTTAACCATCCGAAATCCACCTGAGGACCCTTGGACCTCAACCAAATATATCAGATAGTCCTAAAACACGATACGAATTTAGTTTAGGCCTCAAATCACAGAAAACGACATCAAAAACACGAATCGCACCCCAATTCAAGCCTAATGACACTAATGAATTTCCAACTTCTACAATCGATGTCGAAACCTATCAAACCAACTCCGATTGACCTCAAATTTTGGAAACAAGTCAAAAATGACACAACTGACCTATTCTAACTTCCGAAACCAAAATTCGAGACCGGTAATCACAAAGTCAACTATCGGTCAAACTTCTCAACTCTCCAAACTTCAACCTTTTCAACTTTCGCCAATTCAAGCCAAAATTACCTACGAACCTCCAAATTAATATACAGACACACTCCTAAGTTCCAAATCACCATACAGAGCTATCAAAACTATCAAAACTCCATTCCGGAGTCATTTACATATAAGTCAACATCCGATCAACTCTTTCAACTTAGGCATCCTACATTGGGACTAATTGTCCCAATTCATTCCAAAACATCCCCAGAACCCAACCAACTACCCCGGCAAGTCACATAACAAAAAACAAGCATAGAATAAGTAATAAATGGGAAAATGGGGCTACAATACTCAAAACGGCCAGCCTGGAGCCTTAAATAGGTGTGGATATCTGCTCCGCATCTCCCCGTCCATCTCCCAAGTAGCTTCCTCAACTGGCTGCCCTCTCCACTGCACCTTTACTGAAGCTATATTCTTTAACCTCAACTTTCAAACATGATGATCCAAAATGGCCACCGACTCCACATCATAAGTCAAATCTCCATCTAACTGAACCGTGCTGAAGTCCCAAACATGAGACGGATCGCCGAAATACTTCCAGAGCATGGAAACATGAAGCACTGGATGAACACTAGATAGCCTAGGTGGCAATGCGAGCTTGTAAGCTACCTCTCCAATCCTCTCAAGTACCTCAAAAAGGCCAATATACCGATGGCTCAACTTGCCCTTCTTCCCAAACCTCATAACACCCTTCATGGGCGAAACCCTAAGATATACCTTCTCCCCCACCATGTAGGCAACATCATGAACCTTTTGTTCAGTATAACTCTTATATCCAGACTGTGCCGTGTGAAGCCGATCTTGAATCAACTTAATCTTGTCCAAAGCATCCTGAACCAAGTCAATACCCAATAGCCTAGCCTCACCCGGCTCAAACCAACCAACTGGATACCAGTATCGCCTCCCACACAAGGCCTCATACAGAGCCATCTGAATACTCGACTAGTAGCTATTGTTGTAGGCAAACTCTGCAAGTGGCAGAAACTGATCCCAAGAACCTCCGAAATCCATGACATAAACGCGTAGCATGTCCTCCAATATTTTAATAGTGCTCTCGGAATGTTCGTCCATCTGAAGGTGGAATGTTGTACTCAACTCAACCCGTGTGCCTAACTCTCGCTGCACTGCTCTCCAAAACTGCAATGTGAATTGCGTGCCCCGATCTAAAATAATGGACATTGGCACACCATAAATGCGAACAATCTCGCGAATATAGATCTCAGCCAACCGCTCAGAAGAATAGGTAGTCCCAACTAGAATGAAATGTGCGAACTTAGGCAACCGGTCCACAATCCCCCAAATAACATCAAATTTCTTCAAAGTCCATGGGAGCCCAACTACGAAGTCCATGGTGATACATTCCCATTTTCACTTTGGAATCTCAAGCCTCTGAAGCAAACCGCTTGGCCTCTGATGCTCGTATTTCACCTACTGACAATTCAAGCACCGAGTTACAAACTCCACTATGTAAACTCATCCTCCTCCACCAATAGTGCTGCCTCAAGTCTTGGTACATCTTTGCGGAACCCAGATGAATGGAATACCGCGAACTGTGGGTCTCCTCAAGAATCAACTCATGTAACCTATCTACATTGGTCACACAAATCCGACCATGCATCCGCAACACCCCGTCACACACCGTGCTAAACCGTGTCCTTAAGGACAAGCAAATGGCGATCGTCATACTGACGCTCTCTAATGCGATCATATAAGGAAGATCGGGAAATAACACAAGCTAGAACCCGACTAGGCTCCGAAATATCTAACCTTACGAACTGGTTGGCCAAGGCCTGAATATCTGATGCAAGAGGTCTCTCACCAATATTTTAATAGTGCGCTCAGAATGTCCGTCCGTCTGAGGATGAAATATTGTACTCAACGCAACCCGTGTGCCTAACTCTCACTGCACTGCTCTCTAAAACTGCGATGTGAATTACGTGCCCCGATCTAAAATAATGGACAACGGCACACTGTAAAAGCGAACAATCTCGTGAATATAGATCTCAGCCAACCGCTCGGAAGAATAGGTAGTCCCAACTAGAATGAAATGTGCGGACTTAGTCAACCGGTCCATAATCCCCCAAATAACATCAAATTTCTTCAACGTCCGTGGGAACCCAACTACGAAGTCCATGGTGATACACTCCCATTTCCACTTTGGAATCTTAAGCCTCTAAAGCAAACCGCCCGGCCTCTGATGCTCGTATTTTACCTACTGACAATTCAAGCATTGAGCTACAAACTCCACTATGTCTTTCTTCATCCTACTCCACCAATAGTGCTGCCTCAAGTCTTGGTACATCTTTGCGACACCCGGATGAATGGAATACCGCGAACTATGGGTCTCCTCAAGAATCAACTCATGTAACCTATCTACATTGGGCATACAAATCCGACCCTGCATCCGTAACACCCCGTGTTGAACTGTATCTTTAAGGACAAGCAAATGGGGGTCGTCATACTGACACTCTCTGATGCGATCATATAAGGAAGACCAGGATATAACCCAAGCTAGAACTCGACTAGGCTCCGAAAAATCTAACCTCACGAACTGGTTGGCCAAGGCCTCAACATCTGATGCAAGAGGTCTCTCACAAATAGGAATAAATTCAAGGCTACCCATACTCACCGCTTTCCTACTCAAGGCATCGGCCACCATATTGGCCTTCCCGGGATGATACAAAATGGTAATATCATAGTCCTTTAGCAGCTCCAATCATCTCCATTGACTCAAATTTAGATCCTTTTGCTTGAACAAGTGCTGGAGACTCATATGATCCATAAATACCTCTCAAGATACACCATAGCGATAATGCCTCCAAATCTTCAATGTATGAATGATGGCTGCCAACTCCAAATTATGAACATTGTAGTTCTTCTTATGAGGCTTCAACTGGCATGAAGCATAAGCAATAACTCTACTCTCCTGCATTAAGATACACCCAATACCAATTTGAGAAGCATCACAATATACTGTATAAGAACCCGATGTTGAAGGCAAAACTAGAATTGGAGCTGTGATCAAGGCAGTCTTGAGCTTCTGAAAGCTCTCCTCACACTCATCCGACCACCTGAATAGAGCACCCTTCTGGGTCAACCCGGTCAAAGGCGCTGCAATGGATGGGAAACCCCTAATGAAGCAACAATAATATACATCCAAGCCGAGAAAACTCTGAAACTCAGTATCTGAAGATGGTCTAGGCCAACTCTAAACTGCCTCTATCTTCTATGGATCCACCTTAATCCCCTCACTGGGCACCACGTGCCCCAAGAATGCCACCAAACGGAGCCAAAACTCAATATTGGAGAACTTGGAATAAAGTTTCTCCTCCATCAACCTATGTAGTACAATCCTCACATGATGTGCATGCTCCTCTTGGCTACCATGAGTACACCAGGATATCATCAATAAAGACTATGACAAACGAATCAAGATATGGATGGAACACACTGTTCATCAGATGCATGGATGTTGCTGGGGTATTGGTTAGCCCTAAAGACATCACAAGGAACTCATAGTGACCATAGCAGGTCCTGAATGTCGTCTTCAAAATATCCGAGTCCCTAATCTTCAACTGGTGATACCCATACCTCAAATCAATCTTAGAGAACATTCAAGCTCCATAAAGCTGGTCAAATAAGTCATCAATGCGTGGCAAAGGATACTTATTCTTAATTGTAACTTTGTTCAACTGCCTATAGTCGATGCACATCTACATAATACCATCCTTCTTCTTCACAAACAAAACTAGTGCATCCCAAGGCGACACTCTCGGCCTAATGAACCCTTTATCAAGAAGCTCCTGAAGTTGCTCTGTCAATTCCTTCAACTCTGCTGGTGCCATATGATATAGAGGAATAGAAATGGGTTGAGTGTACGACACTAAGTGAATACCAAAATCAATATCTCTATCGGGTGGCATGCCCGGAAGGTCTACAGGAAACACATCCGAAAAGTCTCGCACTTCCAGAATAGAATCAATAGTAGCAGTATCAGCACTAACATCCCTCACAAAAGCCAAATATGAAAAATACCCCTTCGCAACCATCCGTTGAGCCTTCAGCTATGAAATCACTCTACTGGGAACATAGTCCAGAGAACCTCTCCACTCGATCCTAGGTAACCCCGACATCACCAATGACACAGTCTTAGCGTGATAATCTAGAATAGCATGACATGGGGACAACCAATCCATACCTAGGATCACATCGATTTCAACCATACTAAGAAATAAGAGATCAACTCTAGTCTCTAATCCTCCAATAGTCACCACACACGACCGATACACACAGTCCACAACAATAGAATCGCCCACTGGCGTAGATACATGAACATGTGAAATGAAGGACTCACGGGGCATATCCAAATAGGGAGAAAACTATGATGATACATACAAATAAGTGAAACCAGAGTCAAATAATATAGAAGCATCCCTATGGCATACTGAGAAAATACCCATAATTACTGCGTCTGAAGAAACGACCTCTGCCCTAGCATGGAAAGCATATCATTGAGCCTGACCGCCACCTGATCGGCCCCCCCTCTAGGGTGACCTCTTGCTTCCTGAGCCTCACCCCGATCTGGTTGGGTGAGTAGTGCAGTACTGGTGAAGAATTCATAGTGTGGGACCTCTGTTGTGGAGCCCTACTCAATAACTTGGGGCAATCTCTCTTGAAATGGCTCAAATCCCTACACTCGTAGCAACACTTCCTAATGGGCTGCTGACCTTGATAACCTGAGGAACTACCGGTAGAAGCCTAGGAAGGTGAAGCATGGTAAGAACTCTATGCTGGTAACGTACTGAAGGATGACTGACTCGAACGAGCACGGTAGGAACCATGACCAACTTATGCACCACGATGAACCGGACGAGCCATCTGAGTGGGCCTATAAAGATGACCCTTGCTGTGGTGGGACTGCCCTCCAGAAGAAACACCACTGAAATTACCCGAATCATGAGGCCTCTTGGCCTTCTTCTCCTTACACTCCTGACTACGAACCTGCTCAAGCCGCCTAGCAATATCAACCACCTCATCAAACCTAGAACCTGATGCAATCTCCCGAGTCATAACAAAGCGCAGTCCATAGTTGAGGCCATCAATAAACCTCCTAATCCCCTCTCTCTCTCTGTGGGAACCAACCAGATCGCGTGATGAGCCAATTATGAAAATCTCATCTCATACAAGGTCACGGACATACTCTCCTGGCATAGCCACTCAAAATGCCTACGCAACTCCTCCTTGCGGCCAATGGCACAAACTCCTCCAAGAAGAGAACAGAGAACTCTTGCCATGTAACTGGTGCAGCGTCGACTGGCCTGCTCCGCTCATCGGCCTCCCACCAGCTGAAGGCTGCCCCCGACAGCTGGAAAGTAGTAAATAAGACTCTACTAGTGTCTAGAATATTCGGCGTGTGAAGAATTCGTTGACACCTATCCAAGAATTCATGGGCATCCTTTAACTCAATCCCATTGAATGATGGAGGCTTGAGCCTCCCAAATCTCTCTAGTCTCTTCTACTCATTGTCACTTGTCGGGGGACCCACCCGAGCCTGAGAAATTGCGACCGACTGGGCTAGTAGTATCCCCAATGTCTGAAGTCCCTGCACCACCTACTTTGGTGTACGGGCGGCGGGAGTCTGAGAATCTCCCCCGGACTGAGAAGTGGCTGATGCGGCATGAACTGAAACTTCCTGGGCAAGGCTAGTGCATACAGTCAATATCTTGGCTAAAGCCTCCTAAAGGCCTGGAATCACAATGGGCACAGCTGGTGCCTGAGCTGATCACACTGGCTTAACCACATCTAGAATCTGCTCTTGAGCTGGAGCAACTGGTGGGTCTATAGGTGCTGCTCTAGCTGTTGTATAAGTTGCACCTCGGCCTCTACCGCGACCCCGACCTCTCGCAGCCCAAGCTGGTGGTACTGGTAGTCATCCACCTGGTCTGGTAGCATGTGTACTCACCATCTGTGAGAGAATAGAATAGCAGGAGTTTAGTTTCTAGAATCATTAAATCCGCACGACAAGAACACAAGAAAGTGAAGTTTTCCTAAGGGTTCGGTAGCCTCTCGAAGATATGTACATGCGTCTCCATACCGATTCGCAAGACTCTACTAAACTTATGCATGACTCATAATACCTATGAACCTAGGGCTCTAATACCAACTTGTCACGACCCAAAAGCCTAACCCGTCGTGATGACACCTAACACACCAACTAGGCAAGCCGAAACTTGATAACGAAGGCAACATAATAATGAAATTCATAGAAATAGCATAAACATGAGGTCCCAATACAATAAAATTGCTAATACAATGTAAATCCCCCCTAAAACTAGTAAGTATGGAGTCATGAGCTACTACAGCAGAATACAAGTCTAAAACTTAGCAATAAATACACTGTCTGAACTATAACAAAAGTATGAAAGGAAACGACAAGTCAAATTGCGACCAAGTATGTAGCACTACCACGTCTCTACTAGATAGTCCGAAAAGCAAACTACTACTAATAACTGGTCCCTACACCTGGATCTACACAATTAAGTGCAGAGTGTAGTATGAGTATAACCGACTCAATGTACTCAATAAGTATCGTAAATAAACATGGCAAGGTAAAAGGAGCACAAATTATTAATGATACTAGCTATCACGTATGTAGTTTCATCTTTAATTCCGGTACAAAAAAAATATTGAAATCAAATCATCAAGTTTAGTAAGAAAATATCCATGTGTGTATGTGTACAATTTCCCAAATACTTTTCTCAGACAATGTCTTGGCATATAGATGTGATATGTAGTTAAATCGGATAAATGATCAAGGAAATTGCAAGTAAAGATGAAATGTAAAATCCAACAACACACTAACCAGATCCCCTCACTTTTACACGTCCATTCCAAACCACTGATCAGTATTTCCAATATCTATGTGTACACCATCAATAGAGGAACATAAGAGGGTGACCTTAGGGGGATGGATCCATATCCACACACAAGCACGACCTATGCAACGTGCTGCCAGCCCGGCGTGATCACATGCTTAATATCATAACTTTCCCGGCATCGTCACAGGCATAACAGTACAATCCTTCTGGCATGGTCACACGCATAACAACATAATCCGTCCGGCATGGTCACAATCATAACAACACAATTCGCCCGGCGTGGTCATAAGCATAACAACATAATCAGTCCGGTGTGGTCACATGCATAACAACACAATCCACCCGATGTGGTCACATGCCTCCAGTCCAAACATATCATACAGGAGGAATTAAACAAGTATACATGTATAAAACAAGTAAATATCAAATCTCATACTCCTGGACTGATATAAATGACATAGCTTAAACCGGTAATTTCAGTCATGAATAACATTTATCAGTTCATTCAGGGATTAAGCCCCTACGTAGCCTCAATCACGGCTTAGATAGTTCACAACAATGTCACAAATGTGCGAAGCATCATAGTTTAAGGTTTAACAGTCAAATTCTAGGCTTATAAGAGCCCGAGAACAACCCGAACATGAATAAATAATCCCGGTGCCCGCACATGGGTTCATCCCCACACATGTGCGCACCCAATAGCATGTAGCTATCACAGCAATTTAGGAAACTATTGCCTCAACCGAGTTTAAATAAGCCCTTCCCACGTGTATCGACCTCCGAAAGGCTCAAATCTAGCCAAAAATAACCTAATACTATCAACAAAAGCTATAGGAATTGATTCCAAATAATAAAGCTAAGATCTTTAACTAAAATTAAAAAGTCAACCCCAGGACCACGTCTCGGAATTCGACAAAATTAACAAAATCCGAACACTCATTCAACAAGCAGTCCAACCATACCAAAATTACTCAATACCGATCTCAACTCGACTTTCAAATCCCCAAATTAAAGTCTATGAAGTTTTCTACAATATTTCAACCTACAACACTAATTAAATAGTGAAAACAACGATAGATTCATGTATAACAACCAAATCCGAATTAGAATCACTTACCCAATCAATTCCTTGAAAATCTCTTCAAGAATCGCCCAAATCCGAGATCCCTAGCTCAAAATATGAAAAATGGGTTCAAATCCTCATTTTTGAAATTTAATATTGCTGCCCAGAGGTTCATCTTCGCGATCGCGAAGCACAAAATACAAGCTGCCCAAAAGTAACCCTTTGCGAACGCATACGTCCATCCATGAACACAAGATTCAATCCTCAGCAACCATCACGAACACGGAAAGTAACTCCCTTGTCACGACCCAAAACTCTAACCTATCGTGATGGCTCCTATCGATGGTACTAGGCAAGCTGACCTTTCAAAATACTTCGATATTTCATAAAAAGGTAATCCAAAGCAATTTCATACCAGAAATGTTTACAAGAAAGAAATAAAACGGAGTTGAATTCAAAATATAATGCGGAAAGATAGCCCCAAACATCGGGGTGTCACCAAGTCATGAGCATCTAGATATCCAGTCTAATAAAACAGTGTCTAAGTATCAATACAGAAAATAAAGAAAACATAGAAGGAGAGACAAGGTCTGCGGACGCCGGCAGCTACCTCGTAGTCTCCGATACTCGATCGTGCACGAACTCAACGACCTCCGTGATCAAACATATATGGATCTACACATGAAGTGCAGGGTGTAGCATGAGTACAGCCAACTCAGCAAGTAACAGAAATAACTAAGGAACTGAGAATCAGTGACGAGCTATACAATTACAGTCAATTCTCAATAATTCCAGCAAAGAATAGACATGCTTTCACATCCGGCAGTTTAAGCCCAATCTGTTTTATACAGTTAAAGTTCAGGTAATCCAGATATAAAATCTTTCAGGAATTTCACAACAATGATAGATAGAAACTAAGTGCATCAACAAATGGAAAAAAATCAAGTACAACCCCTCAGGGCAAATGTCACTCAACTCGTCACAACCGCTCAAATCACTCAGCTCTCAGCTCTCAGTACTCACACTCAATATGTACCTGCGCTCACTGGGGGTGTATAGACTCCGGAGGGGCTCCTTCAACCCAAGTGCCATATTGCTACGACGTGCAGCCCGACCCAATCATATAAGTATCAATAAGCCTAGTTGCGGCGTGCAACCCAATCCACAGTCCATAAATAGCGATAAGACTTGTTGAGGCGTGCAACCCGATCCACAATCCATAAATACCCATAAGGATCCATATATCCTCACATAGTTCACAGCTCGAGACTCAGGCCCTATCTCAGTCACTAACCTCTCCAGCCCTCTCGGGCTTTCAGAAATCATACAAATCAGCCAAAAGAGATAATAACAAGTGTCAACAAGAAAACAAAAGGAAACAGAGATATGACTCGCAAGTAGCACTGTGACTGAGTTCAAGATGGCAAATAGCAGTTAATCAACAAGTATTAGACCGTTGCGGGTCCCAACAGTGATAACATATGGCCTAAGCATGGTTTCTAACATGAATGGTAGTCAAATTTCTAGAAGACAGAGGAACATGTAATTAACAATAAGCTATTCGACTTTACAGTCTCATGGGACGGACCAAATTCGAATCCCTCACGGTGCACGCCCACACGTCCATCACCTAGCATGTGCGTCACCTCCAAAATAATCATATCATACTAAAATCCGGGGTTTCATAACCTCAAGACCAGATTTAAAACTGTTACTTACCTCAACCCGAGCAAAACTCTACTCCAATATGCCTTTACCCCTCGAATCAGTCTCCAAATGCCCCGAATCTAGCCACAAAAAGTACAATACAATTAATATAGGATGAAGGAATCAATTCCATAAGAAAGACACGAAATTATCAACCAAAATCCGAAATTGGCTCAAACCGGCCCCCGGGCCCCCGTCTCGAAATCTGACAAAAGACACAAAACCCAAAATCCCATTCACTCACGAGTCCAACCAGATAAGAATTACTCGAATCCGACCTCATATTACCTTTCAAAACTCGAAATTTTAGTTGAAAAACTTCTTCCCATGTTTCCCAATTTTTCAACCCCAAACATGAAATTAAGAAATTAATTAATTATAGATTAGTGGGATATAACGAAAATGGAGAAGCTCTCAAACTCAAGTGTTGATAAAAATGGCCAACCCTCATTTTGAAATGATATAAGTCTGCCCAGTGATTCCTTAATCGCGATCGCGAAGAACAACTTCGCTGCCCCAGGATTTAACCCTACACGAAGGCGTAAAACACCAAACTAACACGATGTACTGGCTCTCAGACTTACAAGATCACTAACGTCCTCACGTGTTCGCGATGAGCAAAGTGCGTGGCCCAGCTTTAGCCTCCTTAACTCTACATGAACGAGACCTTGGCCACGCGTTAGCGAAGCACCACTTCACACCACTACGCGTTCGCATCCTTCTACCAGCAAACGCGAAGAACAAAACTTCCTCTGCCTAGCTAAGCCTACATGATCGCCGCTCCTCTCTCGCGATCGCATATAAGGAAACAAGATGCACCAGATTACATAACTTCAGCCATTTCTTTAAGTCCAAGATGCATCCAATAATGATCTGAAACACACCCGAGGTCTCCAGGACCTCAATCAAAGATACCAACAAGTCCTAAAACACCATACGAACCTAGTCGAGCCCTCAAATTACATCAAACAACGCTAAAAACATGAATCACCCTCTGATTCAAACTTAATAAACTTGGAACTTCCAATTTCTATAACCGATGCCGAAACTTATCAAACCACTTCCGATTGACCCCATGCACACAAGTCATATTTAATGTTACGGACCTACTCCAACTTCCGGAATCAGAATCCGACCCCGATATCAAAAAGTCAATCTCCCGGTCAAACTTTCAATAATTCGACTTTCGCCATTTCAAGCCTAAATTAGCTACAGACCTCAAATTCACAGTCCGGACACGCTCCTATGTCCAAAATCACCCAACAGAGCTAACAGAACTCCATTCCGGAGTCTTCTTCACACAGTTCCGACTACGGTCAAAAATCCTAAGACTTAAGATACCGTTTTAGGGACTACATGTCCCAAAACACTCTGAAACCAAAAACAAGACCTCCCGACAAGTAACATAAGCAGAAACAGACACGGGGAAAGCAGTAAATAGAGGATCGGGGATAATACACTCAAAACGACCGGCCAGGTCGTTACATCCCTTATGCCCCCTCCAATTCCTTATACGCGATCACGTATACACCCATTACAATTCCAACTTCTACAATCGATGCCGAAATCTATCAAACCAACTCCGATTGACCTCAAATTTTGCACACAAGTCATAAATGACACAACAGACTTATTCCAACTTTCGGAACCAAAATCCGAGCCCGGTAACCACAAAAATCAACTCTCGGTCAAACTTCTCAACTCTCTAAACTTCAACTTTTCCAACTTTCGCCAATCCAAGCCAAAATCACCGAGGGGGCTCCAAATCAATATTCGGACCCACTCCTAAGTCCAAAATCACCATACGGAGCTATCGGAACCATCAAAACTCTATTCCGGCGTTATTTACACATAAGTCAATATTCTATCAACTCTTTCAACTTAGGCTTCCTACCTTGGGACTAAGTGTCCCAATTCATAACATCCCCGGAACCCAACCAACCACCCCGACAAGTCACATAACAACAAATGAGCATAGAATAAGCAATAAATAAAAAAAATAAGGCTACAATATTCAAAACGACCGATTGGGTTATTACAATTACTAACATAAACACCCAGACAAAGTGGACAGTAGTTATTTCTCTTTATCACATGTTCTTCTCTGAAAAATTGTTCTTTCTCTAACGACAACAATAAGGTGATTCTTCTTCATCATTCATTTTTTTCTTTTGCTTGCTTACATTCTTTTCTTTCTTTGCTCGGTTCTCTCGTGGGCTTTTTTTGTGTGGTGTTTTTGGTGGATTTCATTTCACCGGTGACTTTTGGTCACCTCCTCAAAGAGGAAGAAAAATCAATATCTTTTTTGTGTTTTCTTAACTTTTTTACCATACATGTATTTCAAAGTAAAATTTTTGAATTTCACTGAGTAGTTGTTCTCTGTGCTTTATTTATTGGCTACGTCTTGAGATAAAGAGTGTATGGAACTTGCTAATTTATTATCTTTTTCTTTTATTTGCAAATAAAATCAAGGACTTCTTGAAATTTTGGGTAAGTTTATATTTGATTTTCTACATGCATATTAGGAGTAATAATTTTGTCTGATTTGCTCGTGCATATGTTTTCTTCCTCACAATCTACCAATTTTACTTACATCACTACTGTATTCAAAATCATTATTTTCGACTAAACAAAATAGTTCGTTGCTATTTTGGTGCTTTGAAAGATGAATCTGAGTTGTTTTTTCTCGAAGATTAAGTTGAGTTGTTATTTTTTAAGGAAAATATTCATTATAATCAGCATATCTTCTTGAATAGTAATTGTTTCTTCAGTAAAAAGAATTCTAATAATGAATTTGATCTTTTGTTTCAAAGATAGAGGCTGTGATGATTTTTGCTTATCTGGGCTATAAAATTATTTTCGCATAGAGATAACCAAACTCGATGGTATGCGATTTGAGGCATCTCCGTCACATGCAACAGGTTCTTTTGAAGTCATGGCATGGTCTTCTTCTCTTCACCCCATTGGAGCGAAGGATTGCTTATTAACTTTGGGTCTGCCTATTTGCATCGTTCCAATGCATATTCACTGGATTTTACTCTCCCCACACATAACAATACCGGGTATTTGTCATCCATTTAGTTCGAATATAATAGTCGAACAATTTGAATATTACAGGCTATTGAAAGTGGAATGTGCTCTAGGTGGGGAAAAAGGGACAATGCTTCGACTGTAGGAGGTAGGTGCCGCACTTTTTTGTTCTAATGTTATATGCTTAGTTGTAATGATACAGTACCTATATGCAAATGTACGAAGCAATTGAGTTAAAACTAAAAAAAGGTAAATTGTTTTCAACCATCTAAGTTGTCACGACCCAAAATCCAGCTATTCGTGATGACACCTAATCCAGCCCGCTAAGTAAGCCAAATGGTAGACAACACGACTCAAATAGGATAACATAAATCAATAAATAAATTACTAAGTGTTTTATACAAAATTTCAAGGATTGGTAGTGCAAGTCATGGGCTTCTAAGACTTAGAATTTATAAAGCTGGTGCGAAATAAATATATCATCTGTTCGAAATATACATAAATAGATTTATAAATCTAAAGCTACCAAGAACAAGAGGCAGCTATAACCGGAACGTAGGTACATCATCAATGCCAGCTCCCACCATACTGTATACGGTCGAAATCGGGCATGTCCGATTTCGTAGGCACGAGGAGCTGCCTTGAGAGTTAGCCCGTAATAGACCAGGCACAAGCTCAATGGCAGAGTATGGAGCATGAAGATTGAAGTACTCGCTGAAGATCGTGACCGAGCATGACCGACTTCGAGTAAGGCATAATAATAGAATGGCGAGATATTAGCAACCGACCGAAGATCTCGGCGGAAATCCCAGAACAGATCGAATCAAGAGGTTATTGACGCCAATCATGGGATTTATTTCCATTATTAGAATTGTACCTTATTTAGGATTGCTCTACTATATAAAGAGGGACCCCATTCATTTGTAAGGGACAGATTGATTAATAAACATATATACATACACTGCTCTCTCTACTTCACTTACTATTTATTACTGCTCATTACTGTTTATTTTCCGTTCTTTATTGTTCTTGTTATCCAACCCCGAGACCATCTTGAATTGAAGTCGAAAGCACTGCCAGAACACTGGTTTGACTTATTTTACTATTCAGATTATCTATTTAATTCCTTGTTTATCAATTAGTATTGGATTAAATCACGTATCCTTGAAACCACTAAATAAATATAATTGTTACTCAAAATTTTAGGGTAAACATTTTGGCGCCCATAGTGGGGCCAAGGAAAATAGTGATTTTTCAGTACTGATTCTGGTGAAACACACTATTTTACGCTTGTTCTTGTTAAGTATCTTTGCTTTCAGGTTAAAACATGTCAAACTCATAAAACACATCTACACATAGTGACAATGGCCTCGGATTACATGGTGAAAACGAAAATGTGATTCCTCCAGGAATCGAAGCGCCACAGGCTAATCACGGGGGAGCACCGGTTGCCAACCACGTCGATATCAGTTCGCACGTTTCTCTAAACGCGAACCTAAGCGCAAATCTCAATGGGAGTGTACGCAGAGAAGGCCGATCTAGTGGCCAAGGAACACAGGGCAGAGAAGACGAGGGACTCGGTCTCCAAGTAATATTCGAGATGCTTCAGGCTCAGCAAGCTGCTATTGTTCAGTTACAAAATCAACATAGAACTCCGAATAGGGTCGAGCCGGAAATTACTTGCCGTACCGAGCTAGTACCGGAGAGGACGAATGGTAATGAATCGGGGACTGATCCTGCGATAATTAAAATACTCGAGGAGCTCACCAAAAGAATTGAATCAGGGGAGAAGAGAATCGAAGCCAACGATAAAAAAGTGGAGACATACAACTCTCGAGTTGATCAGATACCAAGGGCGCCGCCAATCTTGAAAGGGATGGATTCAAAGAAGTTTGTACAAAAGCCCTTTCCTCCAAGTGCGGCTCCGAAGCCTATTCCAAAGAAATTTCGTATGCCAGACATACTCAAATATAATGGTAACACCGATTCTATCAAGCATGTTACTTCATATACATGCGCCATCAAGGGTAACGATTTAGAGGATGATGAAATCGAATCTGTGCTGTTGAAAAAATTCGGAGAGACCCTTTCGAAGGGAGCAATGATTTGGTATCACAACATACCACCAAATTCCATCGACTCATTTGCCATGTTAGCAGATTCTTTCATAAAGGCACACGCCAGGGCCATAAAGGTCGCAATGAGGAAATCAGACCTTTTCAAGGTAAGACAAAGGGATAATGAAATACTCAGGGAGTTCGTGTCCCGATTTCAAATGGAATGCATGGAGTTGCCACTGATCACAGATGATTGGGACATTCAAGCTTTCACCCAAGGGTTGAACGAGCGGAGTTCAATAGCATTACGTCCGTTGAAACAAAATTTGATCGAATATCCAGCTGTAACTTGGGCAGATGTTCACAATCGATACCATTCGAAGATCAGGGTCGAGGACGACCAATTGGGAACCCCTTCTGGTTCAGTACATCTAAACATGTCGGCAGTTAAAAAAAAGAGGGACATCGACAGGGAGCCAAGGTCGAACAGAGACCGATATTAACCATATACCGAATATCGAAGGAACAAAAAGGGTAATGATTCAGGACGCAATTCCGCCAGGAACGATCAAAGAAATGATCGAGGGCAGAATTCTCGGGGACTTATTAGCAAGAGTTGTTTTGACAAGTACGCCAATACCACAGAAGCACCTCGGTTATCAGAATATTATTTTAGCATTGATGCATCGGGCATTGTATCGGCAATCGGAAGGTACAAAGATACTAGGTGGCCCAGACCCATACAAACTGATCCTTCTCAAAGAAATCAAAATTTGATATGCAAGTATCATGGCACACATGGTCACAAAACCGAGGATTGCAGGCAATTAAGGGAGGAGGTAGACCGTCTATTAAATGAGGGCCACCTTCGAGAGTTCCTTAGCGATCGAGCCAAGAATAATTTCAGAGAAAGAGACGCCAACAGAAAAAATGAACAAGAGGAACCTCAACATGTCATTCATATGATGGTCGGTAGGGTCGACATTCCACAAGGACCCATATTCAAATGCACTAAGGTATCAATCACTAGGGAAAAACAAACCCGAGATTATGTGCCCGAAAGCACTTTATCATTCAATGACGAAGAAGCAGAAGGCATTTCTCAGCCCCACAATGATGCTCTGGTAATTTCTATCTTATTAAATAAAGTTCAAGTTAAGCGTGTTTTAGTTGATCCAGGTAGCTCGGCGAATATCATCCGATTAAGGGTCGTGGTGCAGCTCGGCCTACAAAATCAAATCTTTCCCGCAGCTCGGGTTCTAAACGGCTTCAATATGGCCAGTGAGACAACTAAATTGGAGATTATTCTACCGGTGAACGTGGTTGGAACCATTAAAGATACTAAGTTCCACATGACCGAGGGCGACATGAGGTACAATGCCCTACTCGGAAAGTCTTGGATCCACAATATGAGAGCAATCCCTTCAACTCTCCACAAAATGATAAAATTTCCGACATCATACGGTGTAAAAATAGTATACGGGGAGTAGCATACTGCAAAGAAAATGTTTGCGGTCGATAAGGTAACACCGATATCGACACTATCAACTTTGGAAAGGTCGAACATTAAAGATAACCAGGAAGTCAAATAGCAATCACAGCCACCAGCCTCGACCTAATCCGGGAAGCGGGAGTTAGAATAAGAAGAGGAGGATTTTCTGACCTCTCGAACTTTTGTTGTTCCTGAAGATACTTACGCCATCAAATCAACGGTCGAAGAGCTGGAACAAGTTGTATTGTTCGAGTACCTGCCCGAGCGAAAGGTATACCTGGGAATAGGATTAACCCCCGAACTCAGGAAAAAACTTATTCAATTTCTTGTTGATAACATAGATTGTTTTGCTTGGTATCATTTAGACATGGCAGGGATCCACCGGAGGTAACGACACATCATCTAAGCTTGGACCCTAGATTTAAACCGGTGAAGCAAAAGATAGTAAAGCACGCATTCATAAAGGACGAGGTAACTAAACTTCTCAGAATAGGATCCATTCGGGAGGTGAAATATCTCGAATGGTTATCCAATGTAGTTATAGTCCCTAAAAAAGGGGATAAACTTAGAATGTGTGTAGATTATAAGGATTTAAACAAGGCGTGCCCCAAAGATTCTTTTCCACTGCCTAACATCGATCGCATGATCGATGCCACGGCCGGCCATAAGATGCTTACTTTTCTCGATGCCTATTCCGGGTACAATCAAATCCAAATGAACCCGGAAGACCAAGAAAAGACTTCATTTATCACCAAGTATGGAACATATTGTTATAATGTAATGCACTTCGGGATAAAAAATGCAGGAGCTACTTACCAACCCCTAGTGAATAAAATGTTCGAAGAACAAATAAGTAAATCAATGGAGGTTTATATTGATGACATGCTAGTTACGTCCCTACGCGCAGAGGACCATTTTTCTCATTTGCAGGAAACATTCGAGATTTTAAGAAAATACAACATGAAGCTCAATCCCGAGAAATGTGCTTTCGGGGTTGGTTCGGGCAAGTTCCTTGGCTTCATGGTATCGAAATGGGGGATCAAGCTCAACCCCGATAAAATCAAGTCTATCGAAGGCATCGCCGTCGTGGATAGTGTAAAAGTCGTACAGAGGCTAACTGCATGGATAGCTGCCTTAGGCTGATTCATTTTGAGGTCATCGGATCGAAGCCTCAGATTTTTCTCTTTACTAAAAAAGAAGAACGATTTCTCCTAGACCCCGGAATGCCAACATGCATTGGAAGAGTTGAAGCGATAACTATCGAGCCCACCACTGCTTCACACTCCAAAGGCAGATGAGAACCTTTACTTATACTTGTCAGTTTCAAAAATCGCGGTAAGTGGTGTTCTAGTTCGAGAAGTGCAAAGGTACGCAATTTCCCGTTTATTATGTAAGTCGAACCTTAAGAGAAGCAGAAACTAGATATCCACACTTAAAAATATTGGCACTTGCACTGGTAAGCGCCTCTAGAAAGTTAAGACCATACTTTTAATGTCACCCAATATGCATATTGACCACTTACCCACTTCGAAATATTTTGCACAAGCCCGAACTGTCGGGCCGATTGGCCAAATGGGCCGTCGAACTCAGTGAGTACGACATCGAATATCAACCCCGGACGGCCATCAAGTCTCAAATTTTAGCGGACTTTGTGGCCGATTTCATGCCAACCATCGTACCCGAAGTTGAAAAGGAACTCTTGTTAAAATCGGGTACGTCATTGGGGGTATGGACCCTTTTCACAGACGGTGCTTCAAATGTGAAGGGGTCCGGGCTAGGCATCGTTTTGAAGCCGCCCACGGGTAGCACTATTAGGCAATCTATCAAAACTTCTAGTTTGACTAACAATGAGGCCGAGTACGAGGCCATAATTGCAGGTCTCGTGCTAGCTAAAAGCTTGGGGGCAGAAGTCATTGATGCCAAGTGTGACTCTTTACTGGTGGTGAACCAAGTAAACAAAACCTTCGATATTCGAGAGAATAGAATGCAAAGGTATTTGGACAAGCTACAAGTAACTTTGCACCATTTCAAGGAATGGACTTTACAACATGTACCTCGAGAACAGAACAATGAGGCCTATGTACTTGCAAACTTGGGGTCATCGGTCGAGGAAGATGAGATCAGCTCGGGGACTGTCATTCAACTCTCGAGATCTGTGATCGAGAAAGATCATACCGAGATAAACTCTACAAGCTTAACCTGGATTGGAGGAATAAATATATTGAATAATTGAGGAATGGAAAGCTCCCATCGGACCCTAAAGAGTCGATAACCCTACGAACCAAAGCTGCTCAATTCACATTGGCTGCAGATGGAACATTATATAGAAGAACATTCGATGGACCATTGGCAGTGTGCTTAGGACCAGGAGGCACCGATTATGTTTTATAAGAGGTCCATGAAGGCACTTGTGGGAACCACTCCGGGGCCGAGTCACTGATTGACAAAATTATTAGAGCAGGATACTACTGGGATAACACGAAAAAAGATACTAAGGAGTTTGCTCGAAAATGTGATAAATGTCAAATGTTTGCACCGATGATCCATCAGCCCGGAGAATAACTTGATTCAGTATTATCCTCATGGCCATTCATGAAATGGGGAATGGATATCGTCGTCCCTCTTCCATCGGCCCCAGGTAAAGCTAAGTTCATTTTATTTATGACTGACTATTTCTCTAAATGGGTTGAAGTACATGCATTCGAGAAAGTGATAGAAAAAGAGGTTATAGACTTCATCTGGGATCACATCGTGTGTCGATTTGGGATACCCACAAAAATAGTATGCGACAATCGTAAATAATTTATCGGCAGTAAAGTGACAAAATTTCTTTAAGAACATAAAATAAAAAAGGATATTGTCAATATTGTATCACCCTAGTGGGAACGGGCAGGACGAATCGATGAACAAGACTATCATCCAAAACCTGAAGAAAAGGTTGAACGAAACTAAAGGGAAGTGGAGAGAAATTCTACCCAAAGTCCTTTGGGCATATCGAACAACATCGAAGTCCAGTACAGGGGAAACTCCATTTTCCTTAGTATATGTCTCCGAAGCTGTGATTCCAGTCAAAGTAGGAGAACCCAACGCCAGGTTTCGACATGCAACAGAGGAATCGAACCACAAGGCTATGAATAGTAGCCTCGAATTATTAGATGAAAAACGAGACGTGGCACTCGTTCGAATGGCTGCACAAAAGCAACGAATCGAAAGGTACTATAATAGAAGAACCAACCTTCGCCACTTCAGGGTCGGGGACTTAGTCCTAAGGAAGGTCACCATCAACACTATAGATCCTAATGAAGGGAATCTCGGCCTGGATTGGGAAGGACCCTATCAAGTCCTCGATATAGTCAGAAAAAGGGTCTTATAAACTCAGAACGATGGAAAACGAACCACTGCCAAGCAACTGGAACATATCACTTCTCAAACGATATTATTGTTAAGGTATTACTTTCTCCCTTCTTTCGTTTATATATATTCGATGCTAACTCATTGCAGGAGTTCGACCATCGAGACCTCGGGTTTTAAAGTACGCGTTGCACTCTTTTTCCCTTAGATCATTTTTTTATCCCAAATGGGTTTTTCCGGTGATGTTATTAACGAGGCAACAATTATGTACTACCTGAGGACAATTCAACAGTATCCAAGGCTTCTTTGCAATCAACCTCGAATACTGGAGGGCATCACCCTTGGATGTTGTATTTTCGAGAATCGTACTTCATGTCAAAGGGCCTCGATAGGGAATATTTGTAATGGGCCAAACGGTCAAGTGAACCGTGTCTATATAAATTAGTCGAGCCCCGATGGCAAAACATGTGCGCATATATAAACTATTCAAAGAAGCATTCTCATTTAAACATTTTATGTCTCGAAGAAAATTCTCTACTATACAAACCTCATGCTTATGATATTGTGAGAAACGGCTCAAGAACCAAAGTTCAAATATACGCTCGGGGACTACCATCGATGATAGGCATATTCGAGTTATTTAAACTCAAATTCATAAGACCTCAAAGAGGCACCCCTCGATCTATAGGCCAAGGCCACCATCGTCGGGGACTGATATTTTAAACAAGTTCGAAATGTTATTGGGAAATAAACCCAAGAGACATATCCAAAGCCTACGGCCAACTAAAGGCTACGGCCTAAATAACGCGGATCGGAGATGTCCGAATTCCGAAATAACGATAGGCCTTCAAATTCTCTGAAACATCTGTTAAAAAAGGCTACCTCGGCAAATAATCAAAAGGGCTTCGATAAAATCTACCCTCGAAAAACCTTAAGAGGTATCAAATTATCTTTAACACAAACGTGCTAAGGCACAAAAAGCAAAAGGGTTTCAACCGTCATCGGACCCTCAAAAAACCCAATGGGTAAAAAATACATGCTAAGGCATAAAATATTTTTACTAAGTCTTTTAAAACTAAATGGGGAAATAATAGACGTCTTTTAGTGGCCATATGGGCCCAACCTAATAGGGCCTAAGGTCCAATACATTTAGAGTTAGTGACTTTGTTCTCACTCAACTCGGACCTAAGGTTTTCACTATTCCGAGTTCAAATAAAGTTGACTTGCATTTAGCTCAAGGATCCGCCATAAAACCTTAAGGGGTATGTTACTGAAAATTACCCATTGTTTGATAAAAGACCTAAGGGTTTGTTCTATTCTAAGTGCAAAACATACTCGAACTTAGTTATAAAAACAGTGCAGTCATGGCATCAATAAAGCCATCCAAAATCTCGAACATATTATTGAGCTCAGGGACTCGCCCTTGTGTGCCTAAAAAACCTAAGGGTTTGTTCTAAGTTAGAATTTGTCACGACCCAACTGGAGGGTCATGACTAGCACCCGGGCCATACTTGCCGAGCACCAA
>AWOL01S0017682.1:0-16607 GCA_000715115.1 Nicotiana otophora
GACTTGCCGTGGTCTTGGTATACATTTTTGTTATAGACATTATGGGTATGTCGGGGCCCTGTTTTGGCAATGTTTTAGCACTTATGTTCCTTTAGAGGCTCATAGACAGGTGTCAACTCATGTATGGTTTGGAATGCCTTGTCGGCTGATTTTTGTTGTATAGTCTTTCACGACAGCATGGTAGCTCGTACCTTATATACAGTTTCTTGACAGTCTTGTCGTCCCATGTTATGTATGTTCATGACATTATATTTCATTGTTAGATGTTCATGATCCATGTCTACCATTTATATTGATGTTGTTGACCCTTAAAGATAATAAGGAAGGTTAGATAAAATGTACGTTGGTGCTCGGCAAGTATGGCCCGGGTGCTAGTGATGACCCTCCAGTTGGGTCGTGACACAACATGTCCTCCAATATCTGAATAGTGCACTCAGACTGTCCGTCCGTCTGAGGGTGAAATGTTGTACTTAACTGAACTGCCCGATTCTCGCTGCACTGTTCTCCAAAAATGTGATGTAAATTGCGTGCCCCGATCTGATAAGATGGACACTGGTACACCGTATAGGAGAAAAATCTCACAAATATAAATCCCAGCCAACCGCTCCGAAGAATAATTAGTACCAACTGGAATAAAATGCGCAGATTTGGTCAACCGATCTACTATTACCCAAACAACATCAAACTTTCTCAAAGTTCGTGGGAGCCCAACTACGAAGTCCATGGTAGTACGCTCCCACTTCCACTCCAGAATTTCAAGTCTCTGTAGTAATGCGCCCGGTCTCTGATGCTCGTACTTTACCTATTGACAATTTAGACACCGAGCTACAAACCCAACTATATCTTTCTTCATTCGCCTCCACCAATAGTGCTGCCTCAAATCCTGATACTTATTCGCGGAGCCTGGATGAATAGAGTACCGCAAACTGTGAGCTTCCTGGAGAATCAGCTCACGCAAACCATCTACATTAGGCACACATAGCCTGTCGTGCATCCGTAATACATCATCATCTCCAATAGTGACTTCCTTGGCATCACTGTGCAGAACCGTGTCCTTAAGGACAAGCAGAAATGGATCATCATATTGGCACTCTCTGATGCGATCATATAAAGAAGACCAAGAAACCAAAACTAGATTGGGCTCGGAAATATCCAATCTAACAAACTGGTTGGCCAAGACCTAAACATCCAATGCTAACGGCCTCTCTGCTACTGGTAAGTATGCTAACCTGCCCAAAATATTTGCCTTACGACTCAAGGCATCAGCCACTACATTGGCCTTTCCGGGATGATAAAGAAAGGTGATATCTTAATCCTTAAGCAACTCTAACCACCTTCGCTGCTGCAAATTAAGATCCTTCTATTTAAACAAATGGTATAGACTCCGATGATCGGTATATACCTCACACTGGACACCGTACAAGTAATGTCGCCAAATTTGCAAGGAATGAACAATAGCTGCTTACTCAAGATCGTGGACTGGATAATTCTTCTCATGTAGCTTTAATTGTCTGGATGCATAGGCAATCACCCTACCGTCTTGCATCAACACTGTGCCGAGATAAATACGCGATGTGTCACAATACACCGTATAAGACTCTGAACCTATAAGCAACACCAATATTGGAGTTCTAGTCGAAGCTGTCTTGAGCTTCTGAAAGCTCTCTTCATATTTATCTAACCACCTGAATGAAGCACCTTTCTGGGTCAATTTAGTCATAGGCAATGCAATAGACGATAAACCCTCCACAAAGCGACGATAATAATCGGCCAAGCCGAGAAAACTCCGAATCTCAGTAACTGAAGATGGTCTGGGCCAATTCTGAACTGCCTCTATTTTCTTCGGATCCACCTTAATTCTTTCACTGGACACTATATGTCCCAAGAATGCCACCGAGCAAAGCCATAACTCACACTTACAAAATTTGGCATAAAGTCTCTCATCTCTCAGCCTCTGTAATACAATACCCAAGTGTTGTGCATGCTCCTCCTGGCTACGTGAGTACACCAGAATATCATCAATAAATACTACGACAAATAAATCAAGATATGGCTCAAAATACACTATTCATCAAATGCATAAATGTTTTTGGGGCATTGGTTATCCCAAAAGACATCACAAGGAATTCGTAGTGGCCATAACGAGTTCTGAATGCCGTTTTTAGAATATCCGAATCCCGAATTCAACTGGTGATACCCAGATCTCAAATGAATTTTGGAGAACACCCTCGTTCCCTGAAGCTAGTCAAATAAGTCATCAATACGCGGCAAAGGATATTTATTCTTGATTGTAACTTTGTTCAACTACCTATAATCAATGCACATCCGCATAGTACTATCTTTATTTTCACAAATAGAATCGGTGCACTCCAAGGTGACACACTAGGCCTAATAAACCTATTTTCAAGGAGTTCCTGAAGTTGCTCTTTCAATTATTTTAACTCAGCTGGTGCCATACGATATGGAGGAATAGAAATGCGTTGAGTGCCCTGCACCAAGTCAATACCGAAATCAATATCCTTGTCGGCTTGCATACCCGGCAGGTCTGCAGGAAATACATTCGGAAAGTCTCGCACGACCGGTACTGAATCAATAATAGAAGTATCTGCATCAATATCTCTAACAAAGTCCAAATATGACAAACATCCCTTTCCAACATACGTTGGGCCTTCAAATAAGAAATTACCCTGCTAGGAACAAAATCTAGAGAACCTCTCCATTCGACCTTTGGCAACCCCGGCATTGTCAACATCACAATTTTTGCGTGATAGTCCAGAATAGCATGACATGGAGACAACCAATCCATACCCAGGATTACATTGAAATCAACCATACCAAGTAATAAGAGATCAACTCTAGTCTTCAGTTCCCCAATAGTTACCACACACGACCGATACACACGGTCCGTAGTAATAATATCGCCCACCGGGCAACAACATCTTGCCTGGCAGGAAAAGCATAGAATCGGGCCTGACTGCCACCTGACCGACATCCCCCTCTTGGGCAACCCCTAGCTGACTGACCCCCACCCCGAGCTGGCTGGGCAGGTGGTGAAACTGCTGGTGCTAGTTCCGTCAGTCGAAAACTCTGTTGTGGAGCCCCACTCAACAGCCTAGGACAATCTCTCTTGTAATGACCAAATTCTCTGCACTTGAAACAACCCCTCCTCTAACGGAATTGTTGATCCTGATAACCCGAAGAATTACCTGTAGAAGCCTGATTAGACGAGGCATGATTAGAACTCTACACTGGTAGTGCACTGAATGAAGACTGGTTTGAGTGAGCACTGTAAGAACCGTGGCTAGCCGATGCACCATGATGAGCTGGATGACCCGTCTGAGCATGTCTGTAAGAACGACCCCTACCGCGGTAAAACTGACCCCCTGAAGGAACACCGCTGTAATCACCTGGACAATGAGACCTCCTAGCCTCCCCCTCTCCATGTTCCTGGCTATGAACCATCTCTATCTGCTGAGCAACGTCAACTACCTCATCAAAGGTAGCACCAGATACCCTCTCCCTAGTCATAAGTAACCGTAGCTGATATGTGAGGCCATCAATTAACCTCATAATCCTCTCCCTATCAGTGGGAAGCAACCAGACTGCGTGACGAGCCAACTCAGAAAATCTCATCTTGTATTACGTCACAGATATAACATCTTGACGTAACTGCTCAAACTATCTACGCAGCTCCTCACTGCAAGACTGCGGCACAAACTTCTCCAAAATGAGAATGGAGAACTCCTACCATGTAAGTGGTAATGCACCAACTTGCCTGCACCTCTCATAAGCCTCCCACCATCTGAAGGCATCCCCAGAAAACTAAAAAGTAGTGAACGAGACTCCACTGGTCTCGCAAATACCCGTTGTCCGAAGAATCCGTTGACATTTATCTAGAAAACCCTTAGCATCTTCTGACTTAGTACCGCTAAATGGTGGAAGTCGAAGCCTCTCAAATCTCTCAAGTCTCCTCTGCTCATCATCTGACATAACCGGAACTACTGAGGCCTGAGAAGCTGCAACCGGCTGGGCTGGTAGTGCTCCCGGTGTATGAAGTCCTTGTACTACCTGGTATGGAGTACGGGCAACAACGGTATGAGTACCTCTCCCGGCCTGAGAAGTGGCAGGTGCGGACTGATCTGAAACCACCTGAGCAAGACCAGTGCAAACTATCAATATCTAGGCCAAAGTCTCTTGAAGGCCTGGAATCTTGATAGGCACAACTGGTGCCTGAGCTGGTCCTATCGGCTCAGCTATATCTGGAATCTGCTCCTGAGCTGGAGCAACTAGTGGTACTACAGGTGCTGGTCCAACTGTGGTACGAGCTACACCCCGGCCTCTACCTCAGCCCCGACTTCTACCACGGCCCCGGCCTCTAGCGGCCCTAACTGGTGGTACTGGTGGATGACCGTCCAATACGGTAGTACGTGTCCTCACCATCTGTGAGAGAATAAAAAAAAAGAATTTTAGTTTCCGAAATCAACAAATTCGCACGATAGAATACAAGAAAGTGAAATTTTCATAAGGGTTCAACAGCCTCTCGAAGATAAGTACAGACGTTTCTGTACCGATCCGCAAGACTCTACTAAACCTTCTCATGACTCATGAGACCTATGTTACCTAGAGCTATGATACCAACTTATCACGACCCGAACTCTGACCTGTCGTGATGGTGCCTAACTCGATACTAGGCAAGCCGATAATCTCAATAAACCACAATTTTTTTTAAGTTTGTTAATATCTAAATTTAGCGGAAGAAAAACTCACAAATACATATATAAACACTCCTAAAATCTGGTGTCACTAAGTACATGAGCATCTAATATGAATACAAGTCTGAAAAATACGGTCTATAATAATCTAAGACCAAATACAGTAAACAAGGAGATAGGGAAGGAGAGACAAGGTTTGCGAAACACGGCAGCTACCTATGAATCTCCGGAAAATTAACTGTGCGAGAGAATTAGCACCCGCTATGTCCGAAAATACCTGGATCTACACACGAAGTGCAGGGTGTAGTATGAGTACAACCAACTCAGCAAGTAACAATAATAACCAAGGAACTGAAGATAATGACGAGCTACACGGTTATAGTTCACTTTCAGTAATTCCAGCAAACAATAGACATGCTTTCAAATCCAGCAGTTTAAGTCAAATCAATTCTATACAGTTCAAGTTTATGTATTTCGGATATAAAATCTTTCAGAAAATTTCACAACAATGATAGATAGCAACTAAGTGCAACAACAATGAAAAACAATGAAAAACAAGTACAGCCTCTCAGGACAACAATCACTCACTGGGCTTCCAGCCCTCAACACTCACACTCAATGGGTACCCGCGCTCACTGGGGGTGTACATACTCCGGAGTGGCTCCTATAGCCCAAGCGCTATAATCTGCACGGAAAACTCACGTGTTGTACGGACAACTCACGTGCTACAATATAATATGTCACAATCAGGCCCTCGGCCTTGCTCAGTCATAAATCTCTCCAGTCTCTCGGGCTCTCAGAAATCATGAAATCAGCCCAAAGAACAATGATATGATGCATCAATAATAAACAATAGAGACTGAGATAAAATAATCAAGTAAACTGTGACTGAGTACAAAACAACAATTAAACAGATAGTTCAACATGTACACGACCTCTGTGGGTCCCAACAGTACCAACATATAGCCTAAATATGGTTTCTAACATGATTTATAGTCAAATTTCCACAACACATAGAGAGCACATAGCTAACAACAAGTTATTCAACTTTACAGTTTTACGGGATGGACCAAGTCACAATTCTCTCGGTGCACGCCCGTCACCTAGCATGTGCGTCACCTCCAAAATAATCACATGATACAAAAATCTGGGGTTTCATATCCTCAGGACCAGATTTATAACTGTTACTTACCTCAAATCGTGAAATTCTTATTCCGCTAAGCCTTTGCCTCATGAATTTGCCTCCAAACACCTCGAATCTAGTCGCAAATAATTCATTTTAGTCAATAAAATTCATTGGAATTAATTCCATAAGAAAATGCTAATTTTTCATAAAAATCCCAAATTTAGCTCAAATATTGCCGTGGGGCCCATGTCTCGGAACTCGACAAAAGTTATAAAATTCGGAAGCTCATTCAACTACGAGTCTAACCATATAAATTTTTCTCAAATACGACATCAACTCGACCCTCAAATCTCCAAATTAAACCAAGAGGGTTTTCACAATTTTCCAATTTAATTCACCAATTAAACGATACAAATAACCATGGATTCGGGTAATTTAACCAATATTGAGTTAACAACACTTACCCCATTGTTTCCTCTAAGAATCTCCCAAATATCGCCTCAATTCGAGTTCCAAATCGTTAAAAATGGAAAATGGGACAAAGTCCCATTTTTGGAACTTAAACTTTCAGTCCAGACCTCTCTTCTTTGCGAACGCGACAGGTCCCTCGCTTTCGCGAAGCACAACTCGACTACCCAGAATTTAACCCTTCACAAACATGACCATTGCTTCGCGAACGCGACCGTGACTTCATGAATGTGACCGTGACTTCGCGAACGCGAAGCTTTACCAGCTCAAACCTTCGCGAACGCGACCACCACCTCGCAAACGCGTAAAATAAGGACTCGAGGTCCCCAATTTCCTCACTCCTCTTCGTGAACACGACACCACTCCCGCGTTCGCGATGCACACTCATACCATACCTTCACGTTCGTGTCCTCCCCTTCGTAAATGCGAAAAACAAAATCTCACCACTCAGAAACACTCTTCGCGAACGCGAGGTCCCTCTCGCGAACGCGAAAGAGGAAATCAGAAGAATGCAGCAGTAGATATGAGCAATCTCACCAAGGCCAAAAATGATCTGTTAACCCCCCGGAACTCACCCGAGCCTCCCGGGACCTCAACCAAACATACCAACAAGTCCTAAAATATTATACGAACTTAGTTGAACCCTCAAATCACCTCAAATAACGTTAAAACCACGAATCATACCCCAATTCAAGCCTAATGAACTTTGAAATTTTAATTTTTCACAAACGACGCCGGAACCTATCAAATCAAATATGATTGACCTCAAATTTTACACACGAGTCATAAATAACATAACAGGGGTATTGCAATTTTCAGAATTGAATTCCGACCCCGATATCAAAAAGTCAAACCCCCGGTCAAACTTCTCAAAAATTTAACTTTCGGCATTTTAAGCCTAATTCCGCCACGGACCTCCAAATAATTTTTCGGACAAGTTTCTAAGTCCAAAATTACCATACGGAGCTATTGGAATCATCAAAATTTAAATCCGAGGTCGTTTATATATAAGTCCACATCCGGTCACTTTTATAACTTTAAATTTTCAATTATGAGACCAAGTGTCTCAATTTACTCCTAATTCCTTTTCGACCCGAACCAAGTACCCCGACAAGTCATAAAATAACTGTAAAGCATAAATTAAGCAGTAAATGGGGGAACGGGATTATAATACTCAAAACGACCAGCCGAGTCATTACAGACATGCATGTATAATTCATTCTTATGATAATAGTTGTACCTGCATGGCCTCAAACTCACAGGCATGGCACCAGGCTTGAGAGGAATTGAGTGGTCCAGTGTTTTAGTAGGAGGTAGTGACTTAGGCTCAGTAAACACATCATCATACTTTTCTAGTACTGCTTGAATAACTTCTTCCACTTGATCTTGTCCAGTGGCCACCACTGAGTTCATCATGAACAAATGAGCTAGAAGTGCTTGCCCCTTCTTAATCATCCTGCCCATAGTTCTACCGGAGATCATATTTAACTTGCCTTCTTCTGGAATACCATGCAACACCAGCTTATTCCCTTTTCTCCCAATGGTAACACAGTTCTTCTCATGGTCAAATTTAGTGGGATTGTGTGTCTTCATCCAGTCGTTTCCTAGAACAATGTCACAGTCACCTAATGGAATGGTGAGCAAATCTTCCTTGAAAGGTATGCCCTTCATTTTCCACATAAAATCTTTACAATGAGAGGTACACATGACATTGTTGCCATCAGCAATTGTCACTCTCACTAGTGGACAGTAAGTGGCCTGATAACCAGCCTCTTTAACAGTGTTTTCATCTATAAAACTGTGAGTACTGCCATAATCAATGAGCAATGCTAGGTTCCTATTTTTGGCAGAGCCCTTAACCATCTGGCACTGGTGGTACTGCTTCCAATAGCTGGTGGTCTAACACTAGCTTTATTCTTCTTTTGTGCAACTTCTATAGCCATATCTTGTAGCCTAGCCTGTTCAATAGCAAACTTCAGTGTAGTAGGCTTGAACAACTTCACTCCAAATCGAATTTCTTCCTTTAGAGCTCCTATGAAGCTAGATATGAAATAAGATTCAATAAGATGATGATTCTTGATTAACATCTGAGCCTTAATATCCTCAAACTTTCCCAGAAACTCATCCACAGTAGCAATCTGACTTAGTTTATTGAATTCCTCCACTATGTCATCCATCATTACATTCCCAAACATACAGATCAATTCTTCCTTAAACTCAGCCCAAGTGATCTCTCCCCTACTCAATGTGAGGGAGTGATACCAAGTTTCATCCAACACATTCAAATAAAGTGTAGCTGCCTCTACTTTTTGATTGTCTGGAGTCCTATATAAATTGAAATATCTTTCACATTTTCGAATACATACCTTGGGTTCATGTCCTTCGAAGCTGGGTAATTCCTATTTAGGAGGGGGAACTGGAACACTTTGATTTCTGTTTGGCCTCATCTCTTGAACTGGCAGAGGTAACATCCCATCACCTTGACGATTATCACCTTCATCTCTATTGGGAAGCCTTTCTAGAGTGGTCAACCTATCTAGAATCAGTTCCAGGGTTCCTTGAATCCCTGTTTGTGTGTCGCAAAACTCCTGTTGGCTGGTGAGCACCTGCTCCAAAATTTCGTCATGCCTCACGAGTTTGTCATCCATGAGTTTGAGGCGAGTTCCTTCTGCCATTCTCACCACATAGTTGCAGAACCGAGGCTCTGATACCAAATGGCAAGATCGACGAAGGATCTAAGCTAAATTCAATAAGGAAAGGAAATTGCAAATAAGTGGGATAATTTTCTGTATTTTTTTATAAACGGAAATGGATATCAAATTACAAAACTAAGAAGGCAGAATTAAGCTAAGCTAACTAAATGGTAACTCGACTCCATAGCTGGAAGATCCGCAGAAATTTAGAGAAGAAGGAGAAGGAGAAGTTAGAGTATGAAAGAGAGAGAGAAGAATAAGAAAAGAGTGAGAGAGAATAGAGTGGGAAGAATGTGAGACCTGTAATCTGTTTAAACTCTCTTCTCTCTCTTCGTCTTGTATATAACAATCAGTTGTCAACGTGGCTTAATCTTGTCCCTTGGTGCTCATTATTGGAAAGACAATCGTGGCCGCTACTTTTAAAAGTTGGTTATTCCTTCTTGTGGCATCAACTCACCAAATAACTAATACTCTGCTACAGCTCTGCTACATTTAGAGAAGGGAATTAGTGTTGCCACATGCTTAGTTGAGAGATACGAAAAATGAACTCGAAAATTGAAATGGCGATTGTCAAGATTAAACCCATTACTTGATCTTTTCAACAATACAATCAAGAAAAGTAATATATATCTTAATAAAGAACTACTCCATCTAATCTAACAAGAAGAGCTAATAAAACGTTATCCTTCAATATAGCCCTAGATTTACGACATGTGTCTTGCTAAAAAATCAACGGACTAGATTTTCTTAGTTAAAAAATATTTTAACCTCTAACTGAACGGCTTGGACCGGCGGGAACCCACACGGGTCACCCGCAAATTTATTGGTATTCTTAGCAGAGAAGGTAACGGGAAAAACGAGTAGAAGTTTAATTGAAAGCGACCCTCCAATTTTGTGGACTCTCTTCTCTGGTCAATGCTATTATTTATCAACATTTCTTCACTCCTTAAGTTTTGTTTTACACACAAATACCAGAAGTTTCTTCTGAAATATCTAATCAATAGTCCATTTTTCGGTGTGATTTCCGCTGTATTTCATTGTCTGAGTTCAAGAAGTAAAACCCAAGAATCTTGGCAATCTATTGGATTAGTGACATGAATTGAACTGGGTTTCGGTAAATTATAGGAGAGAGAATCAAGACATGATGATAAATTTTCAAGGTCTTTCAAAGCAGAAATCTCCCCAGGTACCGCCTCTTTGTTCTTACATATATAGACAAAACAAGACAAACTTGCAAATATCATTAAGTATTTTGCAATCGGGTTTTATTAGCAGATTGTATGAAATTAGTAAATATACATGTTTGAGCTACAATTTCACAAAACGATCAGGCAATAGCATAACGACAAAAATGTGATGGTAGTTAGTCATATAGGAAGAAGTTCATTCTTAGACCAGCGTGGGCATTTGCTAAAGAGTTTTTGGGGTAATTTGCCAACTAATTTTTTTTTTTTTTGTGTGTGTTGTTAAGTATGTGCTTGACTAGATATAGGCATTTTCTCTTCTCCTAGTGATTTTTGATTTGTAAACCTTCTGTCAAAAGTTGAAATTTGTACTCTAAAAAGTTCTTCTTCGAGTGTTTTCTTGAGCTCTTTGAACCAGGGTACCCTGGTATCGGAGGTAGATACAACAATCCTTAAGCATTGCGTAAACTGATAGGGTTTAAGTTATACATACCGTTAGTGTAAGGAATTTTACTACACTATCAGGTCACCTCTACTTATTGCATCAGGTAACCAATCGTATTTTCAAAATTACAGATCTCACATTTTAAGGAGACTTACCTGTAGATATCATTTGGGTGACTCGATAGTTTAAACACAAACAGTGTATATAACTTAAACTCAAATTGATATGTTATAGTGAACTTGTTTGATGTTAACTTCCTTACACCTGAATCATGAATTGGACTTCTAAGAATGTTCCATTGGCGAAAATCTAGAAAAAGATGTGTTCTCTTTAGTCTATAGCTGTAAAGTTCTTATTGAGACAGCGTTTTGATTATCAATTAGTTTTTCTGTGCTAATGTTGACAGGTTCTGTTTGAAGACGCATTCCCGGCGGCTGATCCCGGCACATTGGAGCAATTAAAAGAGTTGAGCTCCAGAAGGAGAGCTATTGAATCTATCAATCAAAATAGCTTTGTTACAGAGGCTATTGCCAGGGAAATGTCTGGGGGGTTGACTTCTCGATGTGAACAGGTGACTAGTCATCTTGTTTCATGTGCTATTAAAAATCCATGAAAATCTAGTTTCAATAAGACTTTTGACATCCGTATTTGCGCCCTTGACATGGTATACTCTTTGTATAATATATTGCTTACTAATGCAGTAACGTGGTGATAATAACATTCTGTGTCACTAATTAACTGGACAAAAGGGGTTGGATGGCCTTCAATACGCACCAGCAGATATTTAACCTTTCAGAGCAATGAATAACATGTGAAAGTTTCTCATATTCATTTTTGGTTCAAATGCAGAATATACAGAAGGTGGAACAGTATTTGCCACTTTTGGGAAACTTGATGCACCATGTAAATTTAGTTGGTGACAACCCCAAGATGGTTCAATGGATTTCTGACCTAAAGATTAGGTGGAGCAGTGCTCTCACTTCATCATCCTTTTTTCAACTTAACGGTCCAAAATTTTATCAGATGGATAATTTGCATTCTGAACTTGCAATGACACTTTTCGTCCTTGGTGCATTGTTTCGAGATCGAGCTCTTGAAGTTCTGTCAACAGGCATGTGAGAAATATCTGTCCGTTATGTGAGAAATTGTAGAACACCATGTGAGATCCATATATCATGTAAATATATTATTTACTCCTCCCTTACGTCGTGCAGATTTAGTTCAATCAGCCTCCTTTCTCAGAAAAGCTGCAGGAGTTTACCATCATATAGCTCAGGATGTCCTTCCCTGTTTACAGCCTGCATTGGCACAAGAAAGGCCACCAGAAGCTGTAATCAGTGTTTGTACTGCAGTGACCCTTGTTTGCTTAGCTGAGGCACAGGTTGGTCTTAATTGTTTATCTTGTTTTCATTTTCTGCTCAAGCTTTCCTACAATGATAATATCTATATTTCGTTCATTAGAATATGAGCATCAATACGTTCTGTTTTTTGTTATTCGTGATGTTGGACAATTCCAAAAAATTTAGGCTGTGAGTGTGAGGAAGGCAGAGCAAAAAGGGAATACTGGAGGACTCTTGGCGAAGCTGCACTATGGTGTTTGTAAATTTCTTGAAGAAGCTATTCATACCTTGCATTCGGCCACCAAGCAGTGCAATGACATTTCATCTTGCTTAATGGTATGGCTTGTTGATCTACTTCTTTCCTATTTCTTTGGTTCCTTTTTGTATTTATAATTTATCTGTCAATGCATGGATTATAAGGGACAATATTCTTGCTGGAAATGTTTTATTCATCAATTTAGTCAGAAGTTGTTTCCCTAGTACATTTTGTTCTAAACATAGGCAGCTAGTAGATGGTCCACCCAAGTGGAGTTTTTAGTCCTTGAAATACCAGGATATCAGTTTAGTAATACAGAATCATAAGGCAAGCAATAAAATTTCGCTGATGGAGGAGAAATAGCAGAAAAAGATATTATGCTCTAATCAATTTGCCCTAATAATGTGTGGCGTGCAAAGGTTTGTGACATAGTCTCGTTTAGAAGTTCATGAGAAACAATGCACAGCTGTAGAAAGCCGAAGCTCATGGTAATTTTTAACCATATAGTTGATATATTAAAGAAGCTAAATTAGAGCAGCTTAAGGCAGGTATACTACCTTTTTCACCTGAAGCTGCAACCAGGAATTGCCATATTTTCTGTCGTAAATGTAGAAAATCCTTATCGTTGTACATTGTTGGAGTACAGGACATATAACAATTCTCATGGTACATTTGGCAATGGAATCTTTGCTTTTTACTCGTTGCTTGCTCATAGGCACTCTCTTTTGGGATTTCGAGTATGATGAGAACAATTTCAATGCCAAAGTTTTGTTTCTTAACGTAGTTAATTTATAAGCATCATTGCCTCCTTCCCACCCTCGCCTTTCTACTGCAAGCTGGAACTTAACATATCTTTGGGCCGATTTTCTGTTCTATGCAGGATTATATTATAACTTCTAAAATGCTACATGAGTTACTCAGTTACAAGTATCTTGCGGAGAGTCTTAAGATTGAGGGACAAATAGGCTTTGCTATTGGAGCTCTTCGGCATGTGATACAAAATGCAGAAAAGCATATACCAAGAGAAGAGTCTTGGAGACTAGTTCGGAAGCAATTGATTGATGACTTGACTGGACGGCTCCGGAAGTGTGAACGTGAAAATGAGTTTGTCTGGCATGAAAAGATTCCCATGCACGACGAACTGCCTGTACCTCAAGTTGTCAAGATTGTTAGTCCCATACCTTATCAGCCACAAAAGTGGGAAAGAACACTTGTTTTCAAAATCTAAACATACAATGGAGAAATTTGGGGAGCAGGACAACAATGCATAACCTTTGCAGGCGTCCTTCGTCATTTGAGTGTCTCGAAAAGGTGAAATTTTATTTTTAGAGCACTTCTATTGAGTGTAAATTCCCAAATTTTGGTACTGCGTGAACCTAATAAACTTGCCCCAATGGAGATTTCACAGCTTTTCAGTCTTTGATAAGGAGAGCCATGAATGCATCTGAATGAAGTATGTGTGACTGAATGTTCTGTTCAGTACTTATGTTTTTTTCCGGTGGCAATGCAGGAGACTACACAAATGTTGTCGACCTATTTGGCTTGTAGGTTTCAGTCTAGGATTATGTTGGCTTTAGATATACACTAGTGTACTTGTCCGCGCTTCGCGCAGTCGGAAAAAAAAATAAACATGAACTTTTTTTAATGTTAATAAAATTAATGTTTACTACTATCCTTTTTCCAATTCTTATACCATCCAACACAAACTTTTTGAGAAAAGGTATGTGAAAGACATCTCAGATTAAATAAAACAACTATTTAAATCAGTATATGAATTGGATTAAGGAAAACAAAGAGAAAGCTAATCTCATTTCATTTTTCCTGCTTTCTCTTCCCCCTGCTTCATCACAGTCTATTGATCTCAAAACATCACCAAATACTGCATTTAACATGTATCTGACTTCTTACGCTAAACCAGCCCAATACAAGTCCTTTCTTTGGTTTGCTCAGCCCATTTCAGAGGATTCTCTTTTGGCAACTTAATTCTTTGATTGAGAGTAGAAACGATGATTTGAACAATGTTTAGGAGTCTAAAGTTCTAACAGAATACTCATGTTCGTGGGATAGCCTTGTTGGGTTTTTAAACTTATTTTAGCTTAAAAGAGGGTGAATGGGAAATGGAGGGGAAATGAAATTTTGATTTTCCCTCCTTGACAAAGGGACATTGTCCCATATTGGAGGAGGAAAAGACTTTTGATGAGTATATATACAATTGCTCTTCTTCTAGCTCTTCTTTATTCGGATTTGGATTTGGATTTGGTCAAATTTATTTGTTAATGTTAAGATTAACGTAATATTATTTTAATCCAAATTAGCCCTTTTTGTAACAGTAAATTAATTTTCCTCCGCGTTTTTGATTTTCCGTTTTGTTTTACGTAAGTAGCCATTTACGCAATAGACATTCTTACGCAAACACCTCTTTATTTAAACCCAACCTGTTGGCTATAAATAGCATACCATTCCCTCAGATTTCCCTTACGAAATTTCTGAATTCTCCTCTTCCTTTTTGCATTGTTTTAACTACAAACAAAGCAACAGTAAGTGTGATTTGCTACCGCTCATTGTGTTCGCTAAAATACTGGGGTTTGGAGTGCCGCTACACCAGTATGTAATCTGTTATATCCTGGGAGGAAATAATCCACAATCTCAGGTACTAAGAGGGGATTAAGTTCCTTTAGAAAACATTGTTAATTCAGTGAGCTTGGATTAAATTATGTTTCTTCTACATTTCTGTCTACGTTGTTTTCTTCTCCAGAATTATTTTACAACTACAGTATACTAACAAGCCTATCAATGATAATCATTGTATAAAATGAACTTTTCCAACTTCAGTTCTTTAGATCAAGTGTCTAATTTGATATTAATGCTCCAAGTACATCAATTTATGATCTAGAATAAAAGCTTCTTTATGTATTACATTTACTTCCCCTTTTAAAATTTGGAAGAGAATTTCCCTATTTCTTAATGAATTTTAAGTTCCTTTTCTTTTCGTTTTCTTAGAAAAAGACTATCCCTTCAGTAAAATTGAACCAATATAATCCATAATTAGTTTTCTACTCATAATATGTGCTCCCAAATCCTAATTACCAATAATATCTATTAATCTCTCTTTGCAATGTCTCATAAGGCCAAAGTTTAAAGATTATACTATTCATTTATAAAGATTGACACAATGACATTTATTTTATCTAAAATGCAGCCCCTATTGCAAATATTTGAATAGGAGTGACAGACAAAAAAAATTCCGTCTTTCTTTAATCAGTAGTTGAGAGCAAAATCAATTTAGTTTAAGAATTTTTTTTAAAGAAATGGTAAAAAAAAAGTAATATTATTATCGTTATTACATACCAAAGGAAAATTATGTACGCCTAAAATATCACTATAACAATCTTGTAAATAGGAGTAAAAGGAGCAACTGTTACCATTCTTAAAAAAGAGTATCAAACGGTCCAAATGCTAAGTAGGAAACAATCCCCAAACTCATTTGACCTGGTAGAACTATACTTCAGTAAATTAAGTATTTTCCGGTAAAACTTATCTTAAAACAATATTTGCACATACTATTATTGATATAGTTCTTAATCTTAGCAACAAACAAACAAATATTCTTACAAAATCTAGTAAAATACATAAAAGGCATCAAAGTATTCCCGGCTATTTATATATTTCGAAATAGAGAAAATAAGATGCATAAATTATTTCAAAAAGAAACATAAGACAATTGGCATTAGAGATTATAATACCCTTACAAACTATCTTTCACTTCAATTCATACCCGTTAAAGATCAAATAGGAACTTTCACTTCCATGTCCAAAAATAGAACGATGCAAAGAAGAAGAGAGCAACATCAATTGAAAGCCATAATAATCTGCTACAAAACAACATATTAATAAATTAGTAAAATACAAAAACAGGATTAAAAATATTATATCCACCAAATCAGAAAATTTGAAGAGAACAAAACAATTATCATCAGGAAATCAATACATCAACGATTTCCGAAAAACAAAAGTAGGATGAATAGTGTTACAAAGTAATAATGTTCTAGGCCAAAATATTACAAAAAGATAAAGAACAAAAAAAAGGAAAAAAAGAGTCCAAAGGAATTGACTTGATGCCAAGAGGAATGAAAAAATGAGTTGAGAGCAGAAAGACTATTTGAAGGGGATTGACTCTTGGCTGCCATATTTATTTTTACTAAAATGAAGATCATGGTCTTAAAAGTTATAATTATGATAGGTACTAAAGAGGTGGTAAATATTGAGTAATTGCAAAAATAAAAAGTAACGTACCTTTAAGAGTTACAATAGAATCAATTTCCTTCCCCTTATTTCATTTATGATAGAAATTATTGAAGCTATCAAGAAGGCTATAATTCATAT
>AWOL01S0017682.1:17892-55934 GCA_000715115.1 Nicotiana otophora
CGGATAATTACGCTTAATGGTTCGACTTATCGGTTATCAGATTATAAATGTAGTAATCCGCTAGCCATCCAATAAGACAACGGACAAATTGATATCAGATTAACGATTATCGGGCAGTTTATCAGCTAAATCAAATAAAAAAATAATATAATATTGAAATGGATTCTTTTTTATGAGTGATTTTGTTGACTAATTTTATGTACGCATCCTATCAGACCTGATGAGCTGGATAAAATTAAAAATTCGGGTGAGAAAGTTATAAATTGGAATAGACATCGAGTCTTAGAAGTTCTTGCTACTTCAAGATCCAAAGGATAGTGTAAATATAAATTTTTTTAACGGGTTAACGGTTTATCCGATAAGAAAATTGAGTAATCCACCCCCAAACCGTTAAGTCATTAATTATAAAATCTCAATCAATTCACCGTTCATTATCCTGATAATCCGATACCAATAAACCAATAAGTCATCGATTCGGTTAACGATGTCGATTCAGTTTTCAACCACCCTATTCAGATAGCACCTCTTTCTAAAGGTGTCTCCATCACTATTTTCATTCCACGAACTCCCAACGTTACATCAAGAAATCAACTTGACTAATTTCATTCCAAACTCTTCTTTCCAATTTTTTCTTTTTACATGATTCTAACCCCGTGTTGCAAATTATGTTATTTTCAGTTATGTTGCGGTAAGCGATGCGGAAATCATGAATCATAACACCTGCATTTAACTAGAAGAAACTCTAGCAGCTTCTTTCTTTCTCTCATTTGGATTCCGGCCGAGGAACTATTTGATTAAACCATAATTGAACACCAATTTTTTGAGAACTGAAAATTAGTTATAACATTGGCGCAATACGATATTGTATTACTGTTTAACTGGAAAAAAAAAGAAAGAAAAAAGGAATGACTCTAGATTTGATTAATTTCAGAGAAAATCTGAATGTGACTGGTCGGCAAGCCATTTCTCGGTTCAAGTTCTTAAATATTCCACTCTCGAATAGAATACCTTCCATCATATCTTTCAACAGTTATCAATATTGGGTCCATCCCACAGCCCATGTGAAGGAACATGAATAGCTTGTCAAGCCAACCAATTTAGAAATTTAATTTGGGCAACTAGCTTTTGAAGTGAATATTGATGTCATTGCATACATCAATATGGACATTCTTCAACTATAAATAGGTGCATCTACCTTCGTTTGTAATTACACCAAAAACAAAGAGAAAGAGAGTGATTTACAGAGTAAGAAGCAAAATACTCTGTGAGAACAATATAGAGAGTTTGAGCGGTATTGTAGTGAGGTAAAAAATTTAAAAAAGGTTATTTTATTTTGAGTGTTTAGTGGTCTTGGAGTATTTTACTCGGTACCACAAAGTGTAAAATCCTTGCTATAGTGAAATCAGCTGCTTCTCTCGGGCCGTATTTTTTCCCTTATTTAGAAGGGTTTTCCACATAAAAATTTCGGTGTCCTTGTTTCTCTTATTATTATCGTTGGTTATGGTATTTTAGTAATCTGCATTTATTATAGTCGTATACCGTGAATATTATTTCTGTGGGGATTAATTTTCCCAACAATTAGTATCAGAGCACAGGTTCTGCTCATTCACAGAAATACTATTTACAGTCAATTTTACTCTGTGACAAAATAAATGTAACTGATGTAAAGTATGAAGTAACAAGATTCTACGGTAATGATGGTTTCTCCATATGGCAAAGAAGGATGAAGGACCTGCTCATCCAACAAGATTTAGACATTGCACCAGACGGAAAAGAGGCAAAGTCGAAAACCATGAAAGATGAGGAATGGGAAGACATGGATAAGAAGGCAGCTAGTGCAATCAGACTGCACTTGTCCCATGAAGTACTCAATAATGTCAGGGGTGAAAATAGTGCATGTGGTATTTGAAAAAGACTAGAAAGTCTATACATGTCCAAATCCTTAACAAACAAGTTGTTTTTGAGAAAACAACTTTATGCCATCCATATGAGTGAAGGTACAATTTTCTTGTCCCATTTAAATATGTTCAATGATTAATCACGCAGCTGGCAAACCTTAGAGAAACAATCACTAAAATAGATAAGGCTATCATGCTTCTAAACTCGTTGCCATCTTTTTATGATAATTTGGCAACAACCATCCTACATGGTAGAGATACCATCGATTTAAAGGAGGTCACATCAGTCATCCTACTCAATGATAAGATGAGGAAGAAGCCCGAAAATCAGGGGCATGCTCTTATCATGGAAAACAGAGGAAGAAGTTTTTATAGAGTATCGAGTAGCCGTGATAAATCCAAAGCTCGTGGAAAGTCTAGGAACCGGTCAAAGGGTAGAAATTGCTACAGTTGCGTTCAACCCGGTCACTTCAAAAGAGATTGCCCAAAGAAAGGTCGAGGCGAGAGCAGTGGCCAGANCCGTGATAAATTCAAAGCTCGTGGAAAGTCTAGGAACCGGTCAAAGGGTAGAAATTGCTACAGTTGCACTCAACCCGGGCACTTCAAAAGAGATTTCCCAAAGAAAGGTTGAGGCGAGAGGAGTGGCCAGAAGAATTATGACAACACAACCGCTGCAGTGCACAACGATGATTCGGTGGTTCTCTTCGTTCACTAGGAGGAGAAATGCATGCACTTAGCAAGCCAAGAGTCAGAATGAATGGTTGATACAACAGCATCCTACCATGCCACACCGGTAAGAGAATTCTTCTGTAGGTACAAATCAGGAGACTTTGGAATAGTCAAAATGGGAAATACCAGTCACTCAAAGATTGTGGGGATTGGTGACATTTGTATCAAGATAAATGTCGGATGCACATTAGTTTTAAAAGATGTGCGACACGTACCAGATCTGCGAATGAATTTGATTTCAGGGATCGCTCTAGATCGAGATGGGTATGAGAATCAATTCGCTAATAGGAAGTGGAGACTAACCAAAGGATCATTGGTGATTGCTAAAGGTTGCTCCCTACACATTGTACAAGACAACCGTTGAGATATGTGAAGATGGATTACATGCGGCTGTAGATGATACGCCTGCAGATTTATGGCACCGGAGATTAGGTCATATGAGTGAGAAGAGACTGCAGATCCTATCCAAAAAATCACTCATCTCATTTGCAAAAGGTACAACTGTGAATTCTTGTGATTATTGTTTATTTGAAAAATAATACAGGGTATCGTTTCAAGCAACTCATGGAAGAAAATCGAATATACTTGATTTAGTATATTCAGATATTTGTGGTCCAATGGATATAGAATTAATGGGAGGTAACAAATATTTTCTCACATTTATTGATGATGCTTCACGAAAATTGTGGTTTTATTTATTGAGAACCAAAGACCAGGTATTTCAAGTATTTCGGAAATTTCATGCTCTAGTGGAAAGAGAGACAAGTCAAAAATTAAAGTGTCTCATGACAGACAATGGAGGAGAGTATACTTCAAAGGAGTTTGAAGACTACTGCTCAATCCATGGAATCAGACATAAGAAGACAGTTCCTAGAACCCCACAACACAATGGTATAGCTGAAAGGATGAATCACACCATTGTCAAAAAAGTGAGAAGTATGCTCAAAATGGCAAAACTACCTAAGTCATTTTGGGGTGAAGCAGCTCGCACAACATATTACTTGATTAACATAACTCCATCAGTTCCATTGGATTTTGACATTCCAGAGAAAGTCTAGACCAACAAAGAGGTGTCCTACTCCCATCTGAAAGTGTTTGGATGTAAAGATTTTGTACATGTGCCGAAGGAGCAGAGAACGAAGATAGATGACAAAGTTATTTCCTGCATCTTTATCAGTTATAGAGATGAAGAGTTCGGCTACAGATTGTGGGACCTAGAAAAAAAAGATCATTAGAAGTAGAGATGTGATCTTTAGAGAACATGTGGTCGGGATTGATAGTAATCAATCAACAAAGACCAAAAATGATAATGGTACAGTTACTAACTTTGTTACTACTCCTACTGTACCTGTACGTAATCCTTTCACAGGTGAAGAATGGCACACGGAAGGCATAGATGAAGAGGTTGCTGAGCAGGGGGAGAACCCTAGTCCACAAGAGGAAGAAGGAGAGCAATAACAACAAGAAGAAGGACAACAACCTTTGAGAAGATCTGAAAGAGAGAAGGTAGAGTCCACAAGGTATCTTTATTCAGAGTATATCCGCGTCACTGATAAGGGGGAGCCAGAGAATTTCAAGGAGGTGCTATCTCATCCAGAACAGATCCCGTGGATGGAAGCCGTGCAAGAAGAGATGAATTCTCTACAGAAGAATCGTACGTATAAACTGGTTAAACTTCCAAAAGGCAAAAGACCGCTCAAGTGCAAGTGGGTCTTTAAGCTCAAGAAATATGGAAATGGCAAGCTGGTCAGACACAAAGCTCGATTGGTGGTAAAAAGTTTCGAACAGAAGAAAGGTATTGATTTTGATAAAATTTTCTCATATGTTGTCAAAATGAATTCTATTCGAACAAGCTTAAGCTTGGCAGCTAGACTAGATCTTGAAGTGTAGCAGTTGGACGTGAAAACTGCATTTCTGCATGGAGATTTAGAAGAAGAGATCTATATGGAGGAGCCAGAAGGTTTTGAAGTAAAGGCGAAGAAACACATGGTATACAAGTTGAAAAAGAGTCTTTATGGGCTGAAACAAGCACCTAGGCAGTGGTACAAGAAGTTTGACTCATTCATGAGAAGTCAAACGTACATGAAGACTTTTTCAGATCCATGTGTATATTATAAGAAATTCTCTAATAATAACTTTATCATCTTGTTGTTATATGTGGATGACATGCTGATTGTAGGACAAGACAAGAAGTTGATTGCCAAGTTGAAGGAAGATTTCTCCACGTCATTTGACATGAAAGACTTGGGTCCAACATGACAAATTCTAGGAATGGAGATTGTCCGAGATAGGACAAATAGTAAGTTGTTGATGTCACAGCATAAGTATATTAAATATATACTTAAACGATTCAATATGATGAGTGCTAAACCAGTTAGCACGCCTCTTGCTGGTCATATGAAGTTGAGTAAGACAATGTGTCCTATAACAAAGGAAGATAAAGAAAGTATGGCTAAAGTTCCATATTCATCTTCCGTCGGGAGCCTGATGTATGTAATTATATGTACCGGACCTGATATTTCTCATGATGTCGGTACTGTTAGCAGGTTTCTTGATAATCTCGAAAAATAACACTGGGAAGCTGTGAAGTGGATACTTAGGTATCTAAAAGGAACCTTAGATGAATGCTTGTGTTTTGGGAGATCAGATCAGTCTTGAAGGGCTACACGGATGCTGATATGGCAGGTGATCTTGATAATCGTAAATCTACTACAGGATACCTGTTCACTTTTTCAGGAGGAGCTATATCATGGCAGTTGAAGTTGCAGAAGTGTGTTGCACTCTCTACAACTGAAGCAGAGTATATTGCCGCTACTGAAGCTGGCAAGGAGATGGTTTGGCTGAAACGGTTCCTTCGAGAGCTTGGATTACATCAAAAGAAGTATGTCATCTATTGTGATAGTCAAAGTGCAATAGACCTGAGCAAAAACATGATGTATCATGCAAGGACGAAGCATATCGACGTGAGATATCACTGGATTCAAGAAAGGATAGAGGATGGATCTATGTAGGTCAAGAAGATCCATACAAGTGAGAATCCTTCGAATATGCTGACCAAGGTGGTACCAAGAGACAAGTTTGAGCTATGCAAAGAACTTGTCGGCATGCATTCAAACTAGAAACTCCGGTGTTACCTCCTTTAGGTGCATGGGACTTGTTACACCCCATGTTTTCTTACATTAAAGTATACCATAAATAAATTAATGGCAGCTCGAAAATGAGATATTACATCCCGCATTTTCGAACGTTAAAGTTTCGTCGTAGGTTAATCGACGCAAGTTCGGGAATGAAATTTATTTTGTGATTATAAGCATTATGCTATTTTAAACAAGTAATGAGTAAATTGGTAAAAGTGAGAGGATAAGCAAATAGAAGTAAATAAATTTCGTCAAAGTTTGATATTTTGGGATAAAATATGGCCCGAGTTAAAATACCCGGTATTTATGAACTAGTACCATACAAGGTACCACATGGCCATGATAGTAAGGTGTATAGAGTGTGTTAAAAGTGAGTAGTATTTTAAATAATTTGAGATAATTCTTAATTATGTGGGGTAATTGGTTAATTATTGGAAAATAGAATATTACCCAATTAAGGGTTAATGGTTGATTAATAATGATTTGGGATAAAGTTTGAACTCCATAACGTGGTAGTAAACCCATCTAAGGATTGTGACTCATAAGTCACTATGATTATGTGGAAAGACTTAAAGAGCATAAAGAAATGGGCATTTTGGCTTCTTTGGACATTAGGTATTCAAGTAGTAATCTGATAATGATTTCTTAATTGAAAGGTGGCATCATAAGTGAGTACGTGTAAGTCATTTAGTATTTGGCTTCATTGGACTTAAAGAAACAAAGTAAGAGATCTTATAATATTTTTTCTAATTCAACCATTTCAAACAGAACACTCAATCTAGCAAGTTTTCTGTAAGAAGTCTTATAACATCTTCCTAATTTAAGTATTTCAAACAGACGCTACACTTAGCAAGTTTTCAACAAATTTCATTCTCAAAAATACTTCAAATCAGATTCTAAACCTTACACTAGCAACGTGATTCTTCAAATTCCTACACAAAAGATCCAACGAGAATTATTGAAAATATAGCAACGTAAAATTTTACAGTTCTAAAAGAGTACGGTGCAACCTTTTTCAAGAACATCATACGTACTTTTTCCTAATCCAGGTATGTTAAGGCTATCCTTTCTTTCTTTTGGCATGATCCAAATGATACAAACGAAAAGAGAAAACTACGCAACTTTCATAAATGACTCTATTCATAGAAATATTAGGGGTGTATATATTCTTGATTCACTATGTGAATTATTATTATATCCTCTATTCATGGATCTTAGAAAAATACGTATTTGATAAAGTTTGTCCGAAAGGCATATTGATTTTATAATATTGGAGAAATCTTATTAACGTATTTCTTATGCATTTCATGCATTTATACATGTACATTGACCCATGACCAGAAAGCGTTATATATGCGTATATTATATGTATATGGGATATGGGAAAAGGTTAAGGCGTTATATACGCACCACCGCTTGATCAGTTGGTTTACGTTGATGATTTTGACCACAGTGGCTGAGATGATATGATGGGATGCCCTCAGAGGCTTGATGATGTTATGTACGCAAATACCTATGCATGGTATGACATTTATACACACATGCATGACATTATAAATTTTCATGATTCATAGAGCTATTCAGAATTTCAGGTTGAGTTCTTTACTCCATGTTTCTTTCATGTCTTTTATATACTATTGTCATGCATTATATACTCGATACTTTATTTGTACTGACGTCCCTTTTGCCTGGGGACACTACGGTTCATGCCTGCAGGTCCCGATAGACAGGTTGAGAGTTCTCCTAGTAGGCTATCAGCTCAGCAGAAGGTATTTGTGCACTCCACTTGCTCCGGTGTTGCCTATTTGGTCAGTTTGATTTGAATATGTATTGATTAGTGTGGCGGGGCTCTGTCTCGACCTTTATTATATTTATGTACTCTTAGAGGCTTTTAGACAGATGTAATGTATACGGATACTGGTATGGCCTTATAGGCCACTACGTCATATGTATAAGTTTGTATATCAAGTTGGGCCACCCTAGATTGAGTATTTCCTCATGTTTTATTCTAGATATCTCACGACAACCTTTCCGGCTCATTTACCTGTGATAGTATGATACGAAAGATATGTTACGTTGGTACTTGGTTAAGTAAGGTACCGGGTGCCCGTCGCGGCCCATCGATTTGGGTCGTGACAAAAGTGGTATCAGAGAAGTTCTGTCCTAGGGAGTCTACAAGCCGTGTCTAGTAGAGTCTTGTTTTTGGGTGTGTCGTGCACCACACTTATAAGTAGGAGACTACAGGGCATTTAGGATTGTCACTCTTTCTTCTTACTCTAGATCGTGTGGTAGAGCTCAGTTGTAAAAACTCAATTTCCTGAACTCTATCCTAGTCATAATACAACGATGCCTATATTCGGAAAGACGATTGGTAAGAGATATAGCTGTGGAAGAGTTGAGTTGGAGGGACTCGATATTTGCATCATGCTTATGATGGATAAACATGAGGTATTCAACATATCATGTCTGTACTAAGACGTGTAAGCCTCTTGATAAGGAGTCTTAAGGCAATAATATTTATCCACCTTTATGGAGAAAGACAATGAGATATTCAGAAGATAAATACAAGTTTTAAGGAGTAAAATAAGCAAGATTAAGAAAGGTACGAGGTACCCAGTTAATAAAGATTATCATTATTCAGGAAGGGAGATATAAGCATTTTAAGTTACCTTTAACAGTGACAGATATATGTACAATTGGCCACACCGATCTCAGTTATGCCATATGGGAGCTAACAGACATAGTTTAAGAGAAGGACGGTTCCGACTGGGGATAGAGTAACCCAAAATAGTGGATGGATTGGTAGAGTTAGTTGACAATTTCCGAAGGATGGTGCAAACATAGTAATGGATCTCCTTGTGAGACACCTCGATGGTGCACCCTAAAATAGTACAGCTAGATATGAATACTACAAAAATAAGCACTGAAAGCCTGGAAGGGATAAATATTATCTTAGTGTGACTCCCGTCCCTAGTAGAGAGAGAATGTTAGGCAACCCGAAGAGCCAGTAGATGGAACAAAGGGAGCTAAAAGCAAAAGACTATCTTGTTGAAGTTTTTGGAATAAAGTGATAGACATAAATATAAGCGGGAAATAAGATGAGAGTTAATGAAGCATTATGAGTAAGTTGTGATACATGGATGTCAACTGTAGATCAAAAAGATGACAGCATTACAGAGTCTATAGTCAAGTGAAGGAAAGGACGAGAGATGACAGGCCTTGAGACGACAAAAGAGTATAGGCCATAAAGTTGTATCCTCATTTCGAGAAATATGTTCGTGATGCTTACGTGAATACCAAAAAAACAAATTAGACCTCTAAGTAATAGAAGTCAATATGCATTGGTGAACAAGATAAACTAAACATGAATTAAGAACTAAGTGATTTGATAATGGTCGGCATCATGAGAATTTCAGATTTGCCTTCCAGCGATAATAGAATGGACAACAGAAGATGATTCATAAGAAATTCAGAGAAAGGTCATTCAAGAAGACGCTTCCCTAAAGCAAGCAAGGTGAGTAAGGTTAAGCTTAATGGTCTGTGTGTGCCAATTACACTAAGTGTCACCCTCGTGAGTAAGGAATTTTGTTATCATTGGTATTGAAGGATTACCACGAGGCGAGTAAGGATCATCGATGATGTGAAAAGATGCCAAAGATGAGAGGGTAAAATATCTATACGTAGATCATCGTAGCACTAAATCTTAGTGCTCCCCTAAAGGGGTAAATATGGTGTGATGTGGCAATAGGTCAAAATTAAGTGGTTCTAGTAACTATGGAAATGGTAAAGGAAGAATGTGATAAGAATGAAAAAGGGACGAGAGTGCATTGATTCAAAGCCTACAGATATAATATGATTCCAGAACATTATGCAAACACGACGTCAAGGAAAGGAAGTAAGGGTCCCTGCCCAAGATGTTATTGATAGACGAGGAGTTTGTGCGAGACGTAAGTTAAGACAAAGAAAATAATCCAAGAAAGATTACGCGGAATATTGTTATGAGAATGGGCCAACGAGTAGTCAGTAGTTGATTCAGGAGAAGCCTAGTTATGGCTAGATAAGAAGATACATACAAATCAACAGATCGTGCAAGATACAAATAGTGAACCCCAACATGAAGCATTCAGTCTCGCAGATATGATATCGTAACCTTGAGAAATACTCAGATAGGAGTCGGGGTAGTTAAAAGTACCGTATGTTGAGTATTACAGAAATAAAAGAGAATGTCGTTGGGAAGACAGTAAAAATATAAAGTTCATAAGAAACCCTACAAGCACAAGAGCGTGGAGATAAGTAACTACGACCATTAAATAAGAGAGGAAGAACATCAAAATTTCCGTCAAGCATACAATGTAATAAGCTCATAGTTTTACAAGAGTTAGAGGATCCTCCCTAAATACTACAATGAAAGACTAGCTGAGGAAATAAGGAAGAAGGCTTCAACCTAAGTACAGCGACCTAAATAGGAAATGGTCGTGTAACAACAGTCTCACAAAAACATTATAAGAACTCCAAAGGAAAATGGTACCTACCATGGCTAATGAACGGGAAGTAAAATTAAAAGTAATATTCGAGATCATATGGGTTGAACGAAAACTCTGACATGCGTAGGAACTAAGATAAGCTAAGTATGCATGCAACAAGAGGACAGAAAGACCAGGAAAAGTAATAGCTTACGTTAAAGAAAGCTAATAAGGAACGAGAGGAATTATTCGATCAATGATCTTGAGTTGGTGACGTTATGAACGCACTTAAGAGTTTGGAGTTTTATACATGCAACATATATAGCCGTAGAAGATTCTGGTATATGTTAAAAGAAAGAATTGAGCCCAGGTCATAGACGAAGGATTGAATTGTTAGAGGATTGTATCATAGATATCCCTCAACGCCCATGAAAGGCTAAAGTAATAACTAATACCAGGAGACGCAGATAGGAAGATAGCTTAAGCCTACATAAATGCTGATCAGAATGAAGAGAAAACTAAAGAGTTACATCAACTAAGTAAATCAGGAGTCTGATTATTGGACCTTAAAAATTATAGAAATCGTGAGTGAGAACATTACAGGATCACCCGTAATATCACAAGTACAAGAGAGATAGTACAACAACCACATTCTATAACGGCTCTATGATAAAGCCAGTTAGAAAAGTACCGGCCTCATAAGAAGTCAGTATGAATCTCTCACTGAATCATGTAAAGAGGTGCAAGTATTATAATAGAGGTTCAAGTTGTGGATGTGAATCATACCTCTGTGGAAGGGAGGTCATGAAAGAGATAGAATATGTGATGTGACATTTTAAGGTAAGTATGGTAAAAGTGAACAACCTACGAGATATTCAAAAGCAGAAGGTTGAGAATAGTCCATGCTTCTGATAGAAGGATAGAAACACTAGGATTCAGTATCCGCGAATGATAGCGGCGTCGTTAGTGGCATATCTTCCAACCTGTGATTTTTAAATATCGAGAGGTTTAGCTAAAAGAGTAAAGAAGAGTTTGAGACAATGTGATGTCTCACTTGATGTTCCGTAATAACATAAGGAAATCTATGGTGCAAGCAAGTTGAAAGAAGGTTGCGAATAGTATAAATAGATACGTAGAGGTCGCAAGCTAAAGTATAGTAAAGCGACAAAGTTTTATGACATGATAAATATATACGTAGAGGTCGCAAGCTAAAGTATAGTAAAGCGACGAAGTTTTATGACAGGAGTAAGGATGAGAAAGGACAAGTAAGAAGGTGACGAGAATGGATAAGTCCTCGAGATTAAGCTCATGAAAATAGAGAGTTGATGGTTTCTCTAAGTTATAGAAAGCTCAGTATAGCCTGAATAAACTCAAAGGAGTCTAAGACTAATAGCATCTAGAGTGGAATGAGGGTGTTATTGTAATAGATAAAGGATGACAGTTGGGCCTTTGATGGAATAATAACTTGAAGAGGATTTCATGAATTGTACAGGATTAAAATACCCATGTAAGGTGAGTCATATTGGGATGCTATAAAATACAGGTTATGGAAGTATAGTATCGCCCCTAGGTGGATAAATCTAATTACTCCAGATGTCTCTGATGAGACGTGAGCCCTAGCGGCAATGTTACATAAGAGATCAAGTTATCGTGGTAGATGATAGATCAACATTAAGGTGAATCAACAGTGGATGGACAAAAGTCACAAAGTATGAGGTAATATTAGGCCGTCATTCTTAAGATGATCAAGTAATGAGGAAGCATTAAAGGACTTAGATTTATACATATGGGATAAGTAACGAAAGTAGCTTAGAGTTTGGTAGCAGACCTCAGTAACGATAAAACGAAGTAAGAGTTATAGTATAATATGACCTACCTTGATGCAGTAAAGTCGTACAGATGGATAACTACGTCTATGAAATAAGATATAACAATAATCGTAAGTTCGACAAAGTACCGAGCGAAGAACTTCAGTAAACCTATAGATGTCCAGAGGGACATCTTATTAAGCTCTGTATACATTTGCGAAATGAGGCCTAAAGATTGACTAATAGCTGGAGGAAAGAGGAGAGAAGAGTCGCAAAGGCGCGCATACAAGAAAAAAGTCATACAGGATGCGTGATAAAAGGTAGCAATAGTTATAAGATTGGAAGGATTCCGACCACAAGTCGAGGTGTGAGAAAGAGGCCTAAAGGGGGGAATACTCTGGCCTTTGGAATTATTTACAGAACAGTTGCCTAAATGGCAAGAACAATATTAAAGTATTCGCAAGAGCTAGGGGTTATGAGAATGATAAGTGTATCAGTCAACATTCTAGTACGAAAGTTCCAAAGGGGGGAATGATGTTACACCCCATGTTATCGTACATTAAAGTATGCCATAAATAAATTAATGGTAGCTCAGAAATGAGATATTACATCCCGCATTTTCGAACGTTAAAGTTTCGTCGTAGGTTAATCGATGCAAGTTCGGGAATGAAATTTATTTTGTGATTATAAGCATTATGCTATTTTAAACGAGTGATGAGTAAATTGGTGAAGGGGAGAGGATAAGTAAATCGAAGAAAATAAATTTCGTTGAAGTTTGACATTTTGGGATAAAATATGGCTCGAGCTAAAATACCCGATATTTATGGACTAGTACCATATAAAGTACCACATGGCCATGATAGTAAGGTGTATAGAGTGTGTTAAAAGTGAGTAGTATTTTAAGTAATTTGAGATAATTCTTATTTATTGGGTAATTGGTTAATTATTGGGAAATGGAATATTATCCAATTAATTAAGGATTAATGGTTGATTAATAATAATTTTGGATAAAGTTCGAACTCCATAACGTGGCAGCAAACCCATCTAAGGATTGTGACTCATAAGTCACTATGATTATGTGGAAAGACTTAAAGAGCATAAAGAAATGGGCATTTTGGCTTTTTTGGACATTAGGTATTCAAGTACTAATCTGATAATGATTTCTTAATTGAAAGGTGACATCATAAGTGAGTACGTGTAAGTCATTTAGTATTTGGCTTCATTGGACTTAAAGAAACAAAGTAAGAGATCTTATAACATTTTTCCTAATTCAACCATTTCAAACAGAATATTCAATCTAGCAAGTTTTCTGTAAGAAGTCTTATAACATCTTCCTAATTTAAGCATTTCAAACAGACGCTATACTTAGCAAGTTTTCAACAAATTTCATTCTCAAAAACACTTCAAATCAGATTCTAAACCTTACACTAGCAACGTGATTCTTCAAATTACTACACAAAAAGATCCAACGAGAATTATTGAAAACATAGCAACGTAAAATTTTACAGTTCTAAAGGAGTAAGGTGCAACCTTTTCCAAGAACATCATACAGACTTTTCCCTAATCCAGGTATGTTAAGGCTATCCCTTCTTTCTTTTGGCATGATCCAAATGATACAAACGAAAAGAGCAAAATACGGAACTTTTATAAATGACTCTATTCATAGAAATACTAGGGGTGTATATATTCTTGATTCACTATGTGAATTATTATTATATCCTATATTCATGGGTCTTAAAAAAATACGTATTTGATAAAGTTTGTCCGAAAGGCATATTGATTTTATGATATTCGCGAAATCTTATTAACGTATTTCTTATGCATTTCATGCATTTATACATGTACATTGACCCATGACCAGAATGTATTATATATGCGTATATTATATGTATATGGGATATGATAAAAGGTTAAGGAGTTATATACGCACCACCACCTGATCAGCTGGTTTACATTGATGATTTTGCCCACAGTGGCTGAGATGATATTATGGGATGCCCTCAGAGGCTTGATGGTGCTATGTACGTATATACCTATGGATGGTATGGCATTTATACATACATGCATGACATTATAAATTTTCATGATTCATAGAGCTATTCAGAATTTCAGGTTGAGTTCTTTACTCCATGTTTCTTTCATGTCTTTTATATACTACTGTCATGCCTTACATACTCGGTACTTTATTTGTACTGACGTCCCTTTTGCCTATGGACGCTGCGGTTCATGCCCGCAGATCCCGATGGACAGGTTGAGAGTTCTCCTAGTAGGCTATCAACTCAGCAGAAAGTGTTTGTGCACTCCACTTGCTCCGAAATTGCCTATTTGGTCAGTATATTTGAATATATATTGATTGGTGTGGCGGGGCTCTGTCCTGACCTTTATGATATTTATGTACTCGTAGAGGCTTGTAGACAGATGTAATGTATACGGATACTGGTATGGCCTTATAGGCCACTACGTCATATGTATAAGTCGGTATATCAAGTTGGGCCACCCTAGATTGAGTATTTCCTTATGTTTTATTCTAGCTATCTCACGACAATCTTTCCGGCTTATTTACCTGTGATAGTATGATACGAAAGATATGTTATGTTGGTACTCGGTTGAGTAAGGTACCGAGTGCTCGTCGCGGCCCATCGGTTTGGGTTGTGACAGGAATGGAGGGGGAGATTTATTGGGTCCATCCCATGGCCCATGTGAAGAAAGATGAAGCTTCCTTTTTAGTTTTGTCAAGCCAACCAATTTAGAAGTTTAATTTGGGCAACTAGCTTTTGAAGCGAATATTGATTTCATTACGTACATCAATATGGGAATTCTTCGACTATAAATAGGTGTCTCTACCTTCATTTGTAATTACACCAAAAACAACTATAGTACATTCAAAGAACAAGTGGGATATGTTTTCATGTGCTTGGCCATACATGACACAAGATACATCAGTAGTAATTCTCCACTTACTTAACCTATCTCTAGTAATTAGGGGTCTTTATTTGTCAAATAGTGTAAAAGTTTCTTCAATATTGTATAGTTGAACCGTAGAGTAATCCATCTTTGGACTTTGCCCCAAGTAAAATGCGTAAAATTCAAAAATAGCTAGATTTACAAGATAATTTAAAAATAGCCATAATTTCAAAAGTAATAGAAATTTAGCCATTTTTCATGTAAAGATAAATCTAAACAAAAATAATGTTCAAAATCCGGAAAATATTCTGGCATAATATGTTGGAGTACGAATTTTTTACATGTGAACTTCCAGCATAACATGCTGGAATTTCATAATGTGGTTGAGTTCCAACATAATATGCTGGATTTTCATACACAGGTGCTCCAATCTCCCGTATATTATGCTGGAATTTTTCGTGTGCTGGAGTTCCAACATAATATGCTGGATTTTCATACACAGGTGCTCCAATCTCCAGTATATTATGTTGGAACTTTCCGTGTGCTGGAATTTATGCTGGAAGTTCATACACAGGTGCTCCAATCTCCCGTATATTATGCTGGAATTTTTCGTGTGCTGGAGTTCCAACATAATTTGCTGAAAGTTCATACACAAGTGCTCCAATCTCTAGTATATTATGCTGGAACTTTCAGTGTTGAAGCAAAATAGTGGCTATTTTTCAATATCTTTGCAAATATTGACTATTTTTTAATTACCAATCCAAAAATTGACTAGTCTGTCTATTTTTACAAGTAAAATTACATGAGCGCCTTAAGGGTCATAACTTGAAAGTGTAGAACACAAACATGGGCCATAACCCACAATACATATGAGAGCCCATCAACTCAAATCAGCCCTATAGGTTTAGTTTTTGTTGAAATGACATTAGGAATTGTTCATAATGTATTTAAAATATATCCACGTTTAATAAGAGTTCCAACTTTAGTACCTGAGGTTCTGCTAAGACTTTATTGCCGATAGGCTCTATAATCTGTTACCTGACATATGTTTATCTTTCTTCCCTTATCTTCTTAAGGTTGTCGAAAATCAAAAAGCAAAAAAAATGTGAACAAATATATGACATGGAATGGACAAACATGCTGTACAGCAACTTTTTGCCTGTTAAATCGTGGTGCACGCCTCAGATAAGTCTGTCTCCTGCAACCTAGAAGTAAAATTGTCTTTACAGCCAGTGTTTTTTTGACAAGCTTCTTTTTAGTCAAAAGTATTTTTTGTTGCTAAAAATATTATTTTTTCAAAGTTAAATTGTTTCACCAAATTTTTAGACTGAAAAAATACTTTTGATTATAAGACAAATCAGTTTTTGAGAAGAAAAAATAAGTTCTCCTTAAAAATATTTTTTAAAAAAAATACTTTTGAGAAAAATAAATTTATAAATACTTTTTACAAGTTTGGTAACACTAATCATTGCTCAAAATTGCTTTTCAAAATATAGCCAAACACAAATAAATTTTCACCAAAATTACTTTTTTGAAAAGTTAAAAAAAACAATTTTCAAAATAACTGATTTTATAAGTTTGGCCAAACAGGCTACTAGTTATTTTCTTTGCATTTTTCCTTTTTATTTGGCTAACTTAGAAGTGACGAGTTTAAGCTTCTTCAACAATTGAAAAATAAGTGTAGAAGTAATTAAATTCACAAGTTTATGCCATTATTAATTTTAAGAACGTGGTGAACTTGAGCCTCTCTAACCATGGAAGATTCCAAGAAAATACATGAAATTTAAAATATATTGACTTCAGTTGAGGTGCCACTCAATAATCATGAAGACAAAGAGTCGCAGCTCTGATCTTTTGACAGTTCCATTTTTCAAATTCCAGATCCATTTTCTTAGTTCATCACAATATAAAGTTGACTAGCAGTGTGTAGGATAGCACATTGTTGTTGACATTAGCCAAACAAGTTCACATTAATGATTTATTAATTTACTACTAGTAATTAATTACTCCCTCGGTTCATTTTTAGACTTTAGTTGTTCCTTTGCACTCTCTTTAATAAAAAATAAATAAAATTATATATTTTACAATTTTTACCCATAATAATGATAGTATTTTCAAAAGTCTTGGGAAATGAGTAGTTAATGATAAGGGTAAAACAGAAAAAAAGATTATCTTTCTCTTGATGTAGTATATTGGACAAGTAAAAGTGAGCGGAGAGTGCTTTTGTTTTTTTAGCTGTTGGTTAACTAGTCAAATGCAGCTACAGCTAATGAATAATGGAAAATCTCCATGCAACAACAACCAGATATTGTTGACAATACCAGATACTATTAAAGAGTTTCTAAAAGCAGGGAGACAGAATTTACACCCTTTTTTCCATTAGTTAAATATTTGTTACAAAAATAAAAGATTCCTCATATAATAGGTTAGTTCTGGATTAAATTCAGTGCATGAATATGTATGTATACGTCCGATCAAATATTTGAGAAGCAAGATCATGAAGAATCATGCATATTACTCCACATGATAACTCAATGTGATTTATCATGTTCCAATTTATGATTAGGTTAATATATTGAATTTAATTGATGTATGTACACCGTCGTGAAAGTAATTAATTTTTACACTTTAACAGGTTATTTGCAGCAACTTTAAGTTTTAAAATTAAAATTACTATAACTAGACCTTAGCCAAAAACAAGGAGAGGGGTTATAATACGTGAGGAATCATAGACATACTTTTGCAAAGCAACAATACTCACAAAAAGTAAAGCATGAAATTTCACAAACTCTTGGAAATTGAAAGACACAAAGAAAAAAGGAAAGTTCAAAATTCTGAACATAAGAGACTCATGTGAAGTAAATTTTTTTCTCTATATTTCCATTTCCTCTTTTCAACTCTCTTTCCACCATAGTTGAGCTCTACTTTTGAGCCATACTTTAACATCTCTAATACTAATATACAGTTGAAAGTTAGCAATTGGAACATCTAAAAGCCATCTTGAAGTACAAAAACAAAGGAAATAAAAGAAAAAAAGTTTCAAATAAAAGAAGAATACTACTCCTAAGTGTTCACAAGGCATCAATAACCCTTTGTTTCTTTCTACACTCAAATGCCAACGACTCCATCTCCCTCATTCTTTTGCCACCACTACAACTACTGAGGTTATTTTCAACAACAATATTATTAACATCTTGTACTTTGCATATATTCACTCCAAATAATCTCACCATTTTTACTGGCTGAACTTGAACTTGTAATTTATCCAAAACAGGAGTAGTACTGGTTATTTTAGCCTTCCAGTCAATATAAAGCTGCTTATCAACTCCATTAGATCTTCCAAAACTGACAATATCTCCAGCCTTCAAGTTCTTCTCCTTCACAAAACGACTCCACCCTTTAGTCAACACATAACTTTGGCTACTATTCCAATATGAATATCGAAATCTCCACACTTTCCCATTCATATCTTCCAAATTTAATAACATCCCTTTGGAATTATTTTCCAAAGGGAAGTATCTCTCCGCATGTTGTTTTGGAATCACTAACCTATTAAGCTTTCCCACATCACTTGGCGTTACCGCCTTTTCGAACATCAATTCACGAGCTTTGCTCAATTTCTCTACAGCAAATGAAGTCACTACCTCATCTTCACAACATGTCCTTTCGCCATTCTTGTTAAAACTATAAACTTTCTTGCTGTGTTCGAGTTCGTCATAATACGTATGTTTACGAAGCATGTCAACAATTTCACCCTTAGAACGAGAATTCAAGAAGGAAATTTCAATCTCCTCTTTTTCACTATCAAACAATGGCTTGAAATTTGTGACAGCGTCTTTTCCACGGAAGCGTTGCGCTGCGACATCGTAAGCTTTGGCTGCTTCATCTTCATCGTTGAAAGTACCTAACCAAATCCTTTGATGTTTTTCGTAGATTTGTGCGCCCCATCGGCCATTTGGTTGAGGGACAACTCCTTTGAATCTTGAAGACGGCAACTTTTTAATAGACTCTGCTTCTATGCCGCAATTTAATTCTGCGTCTATTATTACGCTGCTAGTTCCACTTCCCATTCGGGACAATCTAGTTGATATTAATGTTGGAGCAATTGATGGAGAGTCACTAGTTGTGCTCTCTTGTTCTATGCAACAACTTCCGTCCATTGAATTTCTTGTTCTGTTTGATAGGAAATTTAGGACAGATCTAGTGCTAAGATGTAAATTCAAGAATATGGTTAATTTTGCAAAAGAGAGGAAGTTATGATATATAAGAGAAAGAGAGCTAAAGAAATATGAATAGGGTTGTTGATTGATGAAGTCGTTGAATACATATATATAAGAAACTCTGCCCCAAGTTTTGGCAGCAATAATTAATGTTTTATTATATGAAAATAAAATACAACTGGTCGTGCAAATTTTAATGGTTTTGAAGAAATTCAGATGTGGGTGTTGTGGTTCAACCAGAAGCCAATAAGTTTAAGTGACCGTGGGAAGATTCAAAGATGATGGGTTGGGGGAGGATTTGAATAGTTTGTGCTAGCTCACATGCATGGGGTCACGTATATTTGTTGTTTAGTTTTGGGGGTGGGGAAGGGGGTGGGGTGTAAATTGTATGCTAGTAATATGGGAAGCTACACTTTGTTAAAGGCGGTCAACCCTTTCGAAAATTAACTACTTATATAAATAAAATATCAGACTTTAGAGATATATAATATATATTGAATATTTTTTATTAGATTTTCTTTTACTTCTTTCAACCGCGGACACCCTTCAAAAAATACCTCGCTTCACCACACTGATATGTGTATCTATATGTTGTGGTGTGAGGTTTGCTTGTCATGCTAAATGAATAAAAGGATACTTTATACTACTTGATTGTTTTATAATTAGTAGATAATGGAACTCTGTATCCACATTAATTTTATTATTAATATTTCCATAGAAAATATTAATAAAAAATATTATTTCTTCTTATCCGATCAAAATGGTAGAGTCAAAATTTTTATTAAAGGAAATTAAAATATTAAAAATTAAAATTTTGCGGAAGCAAGAGACACAATATATATTATATATACATAAACATAAAAAAATATTTAGCTATACAATATAATTTTTTTTGACGGAGAGGTGTCAATTGAGCGTAACCCTTAAAAGAAGGTGGCTCGACCTCTTTCCCTTTGAGCCCTCGTAGACAAAGCTATTCAGTACTTTTATAAATGAAAAATAACAACTTAAATATTACTCCGTCTCATTCACAATAAGTGATTTTTGATCTTTTTTTGTGGTCCAAAATAAGTAATTTTTTTAGATTTTAAAAATGAATTAATTATTTTTTTCCTACATTACCCTTGGAGTAAATTTTATTGCTAATTAATATTAAAAGATAAATTTGTTAATCTGTGTAAAAACATCTAAAAAAAAAAAAAATCACTAACCGTCGACCGAAAGAAATAACAATTAAAGCGTACACAAGTTATCCAAACAACGTTAGTATCCCAAAATATTGTATATACGTGTTGTGGGTTGTATATGCTAGGTGGGGTTAGATATATGAGTCAAGTTGATAGTGTTCACATCATGACAGTGGACCACGTGTTATAGTAAGTTCATCTCCCCTGAGCTTTGATGGTATTGGGCATCCTTTTTTTCTTGATGTGTATCTTGATGTATTAAAAGCAACAATAAAATAATAGAGAAGATTTTGATGAAGTATCAGCATCAGATAAGATACAATAGGATGGGAGGTGTCATGGGTGAATGTTTTGTTAAATAAGGGGGATGGTTGGACTTGAAAACAAACCCATCCAAACAATAATTTCTCATAAAACTTACGTGGCAGGATTTGATTCGTCCTCTCCATCTTCGACTTGTATTTCTTTGCTAGTTTCAACGTTATTACTTGTGATACTAATATTATTTCCTTTTTATTATTTTTTTTTTTTTGAGCCGAGTGTCTTTCGGAAACAGCCTTTCTACTCCTTCGGGATAGGGGTAAGGTATGCGTACACACTACCCTCCCCAGACCCCATTAGTGAGATTTTATTGGGTTGTTGTTGTTGTTGTTGTTTTTTAACGTTATTACTCTGCCAAATAAATAAACTAGGCGGATTATAAAGTTAAAGTTTATGATTTTCTATCATAATTCAAAAAAGGACTTTTGATACATAAGACAACAAAGACATCCTTAAATTCTTTAACTATTCTCATTGTGATTGTGAGATTTCGGTAAAACAAAATTTTACAATTCAAACAATAGTTTTATAAAGTTTTTTTTTCCTTTTTAAATAGTTTTGTAACTAACTGCAAACAGCTATTAATTCATGAAATGTGTTCGAAAACTAGAATTGAGTGCATTATTAGATTAAGATTATGTACGGAAAGAATCCTTATTAAAGCGCGTTAGACACCATTAGCTGTGGGACTTTCAGTTTATCTCACTGGCCCCATTTCAAGATTCCCTTGTGTGTACATATACTTGTAATCTTTTTTAATTACCCATTACTAAAGTCAGCAGCTACCTTTTTATTAAATCCAAATGACAATCTAATCAGCAATTCATGTGATTAGTTATTTAATTCTTAGGTTCAAATTATACCTTTTTGGGCGGTAGTTTTGAAATTTTACAAGTTTTGAATTATTTATCTCATGTTATCCGATAATTATTTATTTGTTGAATATACTACCTTATTCTATGTTCGACAAAAATATTTTTATATCTTATGCATACACCAATACAATAAGTGATATTCGGATTAAAGTACGTATATTTATACGCATGTCGCCTCACATTTTGCTCATATTTTGTAAAATTTGGATGTATAATATAATAATTTATTATAATTCGTGGTATTTTTATATGTAGGCATTACCCGGAGGCAATGTGGGATGTTGGTGCACGAGTTGAAGCAAAAAGAGAACAAAACAAAAAATTCGGTCAGTGTAGCGCCCAAGCCAACGCATCGCGCTGCCTGGGGCACATATTACAGTTCTGAAACTTTTTGGCCAACAAGCCAACGCCAGCGCCAGTGCGACGCGCTGCTCTAGACGTTGGGTGACGAGAATTTCTCCTACTTCGTGCGAGACAATATCTTTTCGGTCCTACACACCCCCAACTCGTATAAAAAGAAGTCTAGACCTATTTTGAAGGGGAAGACGCTACTTTGAGAGGAAAACACACACACACGGAACACTCGGGAGCAAGGATTCTCAGTTTTTCTTCACCGTTCTTAGTATTTTTAACTATTCAACACTTGTGAAATTGTTTAACTTTATCATGAGTAACTAAAACCCATAAGTTCCGGGGTTCTGATTTAGCCATAAATATTATTGTTCGAAGTTGACTTTACCTTAATTATAGTTCGCTAATATGGTTGTTTCTTCAATTATGTGATTAATTACTTAATTGTCTAGCCAACAGTTAGATTTTATTTACTATCTATGCATTGCTTTGGAAAGTTACGTCTAGATTAGAGAAAAATTGAAGAGAGCATGATCTTAATTCTGAGTGCGGGGCGAATTTGTGGCTAGGATAGGAATATACCTAATCATCATGCTGAATTGAATATCGTAATCTTAATGCATTCTTAATATATTGATTTCATAGGAATATAGGCATTAATCTATTTTGAATAGGTGGGTAGTAATTCGGAAGAATGCTACGAGAGCAATTACTCGATTACTTAGAAACCATGAGCGAATTGTATGAAAGGGATAGTTAATTAGAACACAATATGATTGGTAAATCGATCACAACCTTGGAATACTCATTTTTACTGAATTCTCAACAACCATTTTCTGCTTGATTAATTAGTTAATTATTACATTCATTGCATAGTTATAATCATACTATTAAACTCTGATACATTCAACTAAATAACAATTTTAGTGAAATTAGTAGGTAGTTAACATAAGTCTCTGTGTGTTCGATATTCTACTTATCATTATATTACTTGTTAATCACGTATACTTGCGTGTGCATTTAGGAGCAACGTTGTACATGCCATTTCCTCTGCATATGATCTAGTTTGCTTAATTTGCTACTTAAAAATGATAAATTAGTCTGTTTCGTGGAGATATAAAAATAATCCAGTAAGTCTTTATTTACTCCTTTATTATTACTTTGTGAAAACGGGAAGAAAGAAGAGAATTTGAAGATGAGATCATCGAATAGCTTATTTGAGGAGTCATTGACCAGGTCTAAAATACCATGTAATCTGGTTATAAACATGAAAATTCATTTCTTCCCTAATAATTTTGCAGTTTTAGATTAAGTCAACTTAGCCAATTGATTACTTAGCTTATTTGAGGAAGCACTGACTAGGTCAAAACTCTTCCGAACTATTATTAAATTTGAAAACTTGTAATTTCCTCCCCAGCAATTTTGCAATTTTACAGTAAGTAAGCCTAGTCAATTGAATAACTTATTTGAGGAGGCATTGACTAGGTCTAAAGTCTAGCTAAACAATTCCTTGCTACTTATAAATTAGAATTTTTTTACTCTCATCTCCAACCATTTTAACTTTTACCTTAAGTTAGCATTGTCAAGATGTCGGTTGCTCCACCCTAGGCGTTTTCTTTTAGTTCTTCAAAATTTTCTTTTTCTTTTTATTATGTAATAAGTTGGTCTAGTTTTACACTTACCAAATTCTATGTATCTACGTAATAAGTAAAATTGTCTACGAATACTGTACAGAGCGCTTTCACCGTCTTTTTGTTTGGGTTTAATTTGAACTGCGGAAGTTGTCTAAGAAAAGCAAGTGAACAATGTGTATGACTTACTTTTTCTTTTGACAGGGAAGGCCTGAATTAGTTCTGCAAATTCATTATTTTCACTATTAAAGACTTGTATGTCTGTTTATTGGTGTTTGCTTAAATTTTTTGAGAAAGTGTTTCAACCAAAAAAAAAAAAGAAAAATCATATTTGCAAAAACTGTTATTCAGTGAACAGGTTTTTGCAACAAAATTTAAAAAAGCCAAACCAAGGTTTTCAAATTTTGAAACAAAGGCATATCCAATAGAGATATATCCTTTTGAGTTTCCTTATTTGTTAGTGGCTCAGATGGTTCAGACACGTACAAATGAGAAGCTCAGATACTCCGGTGAGGAGGTGTGAACGGCTGGTTTTGGAGGGCACGAGAAGAGGTAGAAGACGGCCTAAGAAGTATTGGGGAGAGGTGATCACGCAGGACATGGCGATGCTATAGATTTCCGAGGACATGACTCTTGATAGGAAGTTGTGGAGGTCGAGTATTAGGGTTGTAGGTTAGGAGGTAGTTGAGTCTCCCTTACTTCGTACCTTTGTGAGGCTAGTCTGGTAGGGTTTTGTCGATGTCAACTAGTGGCAATGTTGTGTCTTACTACTCTTTTGTTTACTATAGTACCGGGTCTATCATCTATGTACTGTCTATCGCATTTGCTTTGCATCTACTTTCTCATTTCCATAATGTTATTTTTCCTATGGTTTCTATTGGTGATACTAATATTGTCTCTTTTCGTCTTCTTGAGCCGAGGGTCTTTCGGAAACAGCCTCTCTATTCCCTCAGGGTAGGGGTAAAATTTGCGTACACACTACCTTCCTCAGACCCCACCAGTGAAATTTCACTAGGTCGTTGTTGTTGTACCAACCAGAAAAGAATAAGAAAGCCAGCAAAAGCAACTTAAGTTATGCAAAATCTCGAGATATTAAGGCTTATGACTTCATTAAAGCATTTTTATTTTTACTTTAATATTTCATAAGTTTCAAATGATTCTTTAAAATTATCAAGGTATACATTGTCTTCTTACCCCAGCCACCTCGTAATTAACCCGTGCCTCATCCCCACCAACCCCTCTATTTCTTTCGATGATTAATTATTCCCTTCACAATTATAAATTTGTTTGTGGTATCTTCTGAACATCGACTTTCAAAAATGGGATCATCTTTGCATAATTTAGTGGTAGGGTCCGTCTAATTTGGTGATAAAATTGCATCATTGATTTTACACATGCGTACGAGAAATTTGGATTCGGTGGGACAGTTTATCTAAAGCATTTTAATCTGAATTCTCAAGAACTTATTTTGTAGCTGGTCCTTTTTACTTTAACATAGTTTAATTAAGAAGAACCAATCCATACATAACTACCACAGATGCTCAACGTCATCTTCTAGGTATATACTATAAATTTGTAACTCATCTTTGATCCCACATTCCCACTAAAGGTTCAGTTCATTAGTTGCTTTTGAAGACGTAATAGTATCTAATTTAACATGTGGATAATTCAGTATCCCCTAATCCTTATCCAAGACAAAAAATAAGTAGTACTCTAATTTTACACTAATAGAAAATAAATATAGGCGGCTTTAATTTGTTTGCTTGGTGCAACTCTAATCTACTACTTTTGTCGTTCTTGTGTCGGATTCTTCAAACATGTACTGTTTCTGAAGGATTTGACGCGCTCCAATAACATTTTTTGAGAGTTCGAGAAACATAGGCTCTAATCATACTATTTTCCCTCTCCCCGCTCCCCACCCGACGGTTTTTTTTTCTTCTGAAATTTATCAGCAGTATTCGTCATCAACAACAAAAATAGATTCTCATTCATTATAAATTTTTTTATGGCTCTTCTCTAATTTCTATTAATGTCCCGCAGTTTCTTGTTGTTTCCACCCTTCATGTCTGTTTTGATATGCTAAATTATGACACATAATGGAGTAATTAACTGGCCAAATCTGGGTCTTTTTGCCTTTGGACGAGCTTAATAAGAAGAGAAAGATTAAGCTAATCCAATTAAGGATAATGCTATATTAGTCTAAGCAGCAATCCATTTAGGAAAATGGCCCTAGCAAGCTCCAAATGGCTATTTTTTTGTCATATGAGTATACCTAGAATTAGTGCGATTGAACTGGTGGGTTTAACTATATATTCTTTTCATTGGTTTGTTTTGTCTCTGTGATTATCCAAATGAATGTAGCGAATATTATTGGTATAACTAGGACCACTTTCCAACTCAATGTTTCTTTATATCATGCTCACCGACTTCGTCATACATGTAACTGTTATCTTGTAATATGAAGTAGGGGTAGGGGTGTTCATTCGTTATTTCGGTTCGGTATTTAAGAATTTTAGTTCGATATTTCGGTATTCAGTTTATCAATTGTGTATATCAAATACCGTATCAAATTATTTCGATACGGTTCAGTATTTTTTATTTTGATTCGGTACGGTTTCGGTACGACTTCGGTTTAATAATCGCTAAATAAAGAAACAGTTCGAATGCCAAGACAGAAACAATTCGAATGCCAACAAAAGTTTTGGCCGCATGTAGTAGTATATTAAAATTGGAAACACTTAAACTTGCTATCTATAATTCTATATTCTTCTTTTTTCTATTTGAAAACACCATATTTAAAAAAAAATAAAAATACCTGAACATCCAACATTTCACACTGCCAGTTACATTTGCAGTGTGCCAATTACATTTACATACTGCCAATGCCAAGAACACATGAACAACCAATATTTCAGGAAACACCTGCAATTACATTTACACAATGCAATTATATTTACACACTACAATTACATTTACCAACCGGAAACACCCGAACAACAACATTCTTCGAAAAAAGGCCATCCATAAACAAAGCAAACACCTGAACATTGGCATTCATTCACAATTCAGCAAAACCATAAACACAACATTTAAGACAGTAGCATAAACAAAGAGGGCATCAGACTCTAACAAGCTCAGCAGATTCTAAGTCTCTAACAGCAGCCGATTTCTTTCTGTATTTGGTCTTCGTTTGTCCGGAATTTGTGAAACTATAACCCTAAATCGGAATTGACTTTATGAGGAGTGAGGAGTGAGGACTGAGGAGTGAGCTGAGTTCGTGACTGCCTAATGCTAATGCTCCAATCTTTAGAGTTTAGACCCTAATTGAATAGAGAGTGGGCTTGGACTGGGGCGCTGGAGTGGGCTGAGAATTATATTAAAAACTTTTGGGTTGGGGCGCTAGGCAGTGAGTGTAGTAGCTAACTATAGGTCCAACTTAAAAAAAGTCTTTAAAAATTCGGTAATTCGATATTTCGATATACCGAAATTTCAAGATTTTAAGGACCGTACTGTAATACCGAAATACCGAAAATGTAATACCGAATTAGATCAAAATACCGAAAAATTTAAAACCGAAATACCGAATTAATTTGGTCCGGTTCGAAATTTGATTTTTCGGATTTTATATCCACCCATAATATGAAGAAGATTACAATGACAAAGAACGCACATTTTGTGTCTAAAAAAGATATTCTTTTTTTTTATTATGCATGTGACTACTAAATGAGGAAAAACTAGATAACGTAGCTATGGTGCTGAGGTTACAATTATTAACTACTCATGTAGTGGAAATATCATTATAGTTGGACTTATTAATAAGGGAGCCTGTTGTATATATTCATAGATGCAATTATCATCATGCTTTATGCGTATGACTAGTAAGATGACGAAAGATTAGACGACGTTGCTTTGGTGTTGGCTTATCAAAATAGTTTGACGACTGATTGAAAAGGAGAGGCAATACTTATTGGTTCTCTATATCATACTTTAATTTTTCCCAACATCATCTTCTTTTTATTAATTAGTCCTGTATTTCAAAAATATTGTCATTATTTCATTATTAGTTTATTTAAAAAAAATTGATAACTTTTAATATTTTTTTAATAAAAAGTATTTACAGCCACACAAGTGATATGACATGTTTTAGACTATAAGTTTCAAAAATTTTATAGTCACACAAATGCTATAGTTTATTTAATATCATATATCTCAAAAGTCTTTTTTTTATTATTAAAATTTATACCAAATCAAACTAAGTCAATATTTTTAAAACAACGGGCGCGAGAATTTTTGTTGTTCCTCTATTGAATTCTTTGAACTTTCTTTTTTGAAATCACTCTCACGCTATCAGCGCAAACACATTATCTTATATATATGTTATTAGCAACTTGTTTTATTTACTTAATGAAACACAACAAGATACAAAGTGGTATGTGGTGTTCTTTGACTATATTTTTCGTCAACATCGACAATGACCCACCTTCTTGGGTCAACCCACGTGATGGATTGCTCAAAAGCTCAAATTTTTATCTAATATATTTGCAACGATTTTCAATCCTGCGTTGTGATAATAGTTAGGCAATCCCAACTCTCTGAGTTCTGTGATAATGGTTTTGATGATTTGTCAAACTTTGTTGAGGAACCAGATAGGAACATGATGCAAATCAGTTCCTTTGTGCCTATTGGGACATGCTCAGTTGTCTGGCTAAACTTTCGAGAAACCAAACAAGAAAACAGATAAGGGAACAAATAGGATCAGTTCCTCAACATGTTGTACAATTAACTCTATAGCTGTAAAAGTTATCTCACTGTACCGATTGACAGCAGTGCAGCGGTCCACCCGCTGCTACTAGAGGCAAAACCGAAAGGTATAATGTCCCCATCTCTTCACACATGCTCTCTCATATATAAACAACATTATACAAGGGTTCGACGTAACACTTGATAATCTGAAAAATCTATCCTCTCAAGTGCTAGCCGCCACTGATTTCCTCACGTACACTCAAGAACAAAGCTGTTGCAAATCAAGGACCAGATCTCAACATTAAAGATGTCTTGAGTTCTTAAGTCTTTTGTGACTTTGTCTTTTGTTCTTTATTTGTATTCCTACATGGCTTTCTAGAAGTATTTTGTAGGATATCATTTAACCATTATTGTTTTGGTTGTTTGACTATAGTTAGTCAAGAGTGTTGCTTTTTAATAGAGTTATTACGAAGGGCTTACAATAGAGTTATTGTAAGGGGTGAGGGATTAATAGTTTAATTTCTAGATTCCAATAGGTTGTAATATGTAGTTTGCTCAGTTTAGTGGAGATGAAATTCTACTGGGGTAGGTCGTGATTTTTTATCCCTTGAGCAGAGAGTTTTCCACATAAGTATCGTGTGTTCTTTATTTACTGTGTGGTTAATGTGGGAACTGATAGAGAACCTGGTTGTCTGTACTATTTGGTGGATCCTTAGTTTCTATCAATTGGTATTAGAACAGGTTCTTTCTAAAAGATTAACACCTAGAAATGATCTTCACCATGGCTGCCCCACCAAACCCCGAAGAAGGACAATCGACCACAAGACCCCCAAGATTCAACGACAAGTACTATGGATGGTGGAAAAAAAGAATCCATGACTTCATCATGACTGAGGACTCAGAGCTGTGGGATGTGATTTGCGATGGTCCCTTTGTTCCCATGAAAGTTGTTGGTGAGGGAACAAGGATTGTCCCAAAGACGAGAAAGGAATACAACAATGCTGATAGAAAGACTAATGAAAAGAACTTCAAGGAAAAGAAATTCTTTTTTGTGGTATTGGACCATATGTATACAATCGCCTCTCAGCTTGTGAGTTTGCAAAGGTGATCTGGAAAGCTCTCAAAACTACTCATGAGGGAACTATTCAGGTTAAGGAGTCCAAAATAGATATGCTTACCACTAAGTATGCACTTTTCAAAATGAAGGAGGATGAGCCCATTCAAGATATGCACACACATTTGACCCCAATTATCAACGAGTTTCATTCTCTTGGAAAAGTCATCCCAATAAACAAGCTGGTGCAGAAGATACTCAGCTTTCTACCAGGTTCCTAGAAAAGTAAAGTGAATGTTATCACTGAAATCAAGATAAGATGACCATTGATGAATTAATTGGAAATCTCAAAACTTATGAGATGAAGAGAAAAAAATATCTTTAAAGAAGAGAGCCCAAGAAGGAGAAGAACCTGGTCCTCAAAGCTGTCAATAGTGACTCAAGCAGTGATGAGTCTGACATGGCTTATCTCACTCGAAGATTTCAAAAGATGGTACGAAAAAATAGTAGAATTCTCAAGAGAGGAAGTTCAAGCAGGAAATTCAAGAGAAATAAATATTGTCATAAGTTTGGAAAGCCTGGACACTTCATTAAAGACTGTCCACTTCACAAGAAGGATCACTATGGAAACAACACTGACAAAGTAGTCAAGAGGAACCCGGTCCCTGATAGAAGGTTCAAAAGAAGAGATGCTTATAAAAATGTGGTGAAGCAAGCACTGGCTGCTTGGGAAGATTTCTCTAATGAATCTGAAGATGAAGATGACCAAGGAAATACATACATGATGATGTTTTTAATGAATTCTCAGAATGTGATTATATCTTTGCATTCATCGCGAAATTTGATGATGAGGAGGACAAGGAGGAAGATGAGGTAAATTTTCTTGATATAAGAAACTTGAAAACTTACTCTCAAAAGAAGTTGATGTCATTAGCCAATATGTTGATGAATGCTTATCACAGTCTTGTTAGTGTGAAAATGCATTAATTGAAGAAATTAGTGATGTAGAACAATAGAGGGATGATATGGTGGTCATAATTGCATATCTAATTACTTGCTCTTGAGAATGAGCTTAAGAAAGTTAAAACAAGTCTTGTTGCTGAGGATCTGAATAGGGTAAAAAATAATCTTGATAAGCCACTTAAATGGACCTGGTCATCTGATGTATTAACGTCTATGTATAAGAGTAATGGTGGAAACATGCAAGAAATCGAGTTCTAAAAGGCTAAAACTCCCTATAATCTAGCAAGTATGTAACTGTGGTTGATAATTGGCTTTGTACTCATTGTGGTCAAACAGGTCATTACAAGAATTTTTGTAAAGCTAAAATTTAGTCTTTGCAGAAAAACAAAGTTTTTGTTAAAAAGAGGCCTACTGCCGAGGAACCCGATTCTCTAAAAAGAAAATATGTGTTGCCTGCATGGGAAAAAAGAAATTTTATCCACCAGTTCTATCATTATAAGGGACCCAAGCTGGCTTGGGTTCCTAATTCTAATAAGTGATTTTGTTTGCAGGCTGGAGTGAGAGGAAGCAGTCAAAAATGGTACATGGATAGTGGTTGCTCGAAGTATATGACTGGAAGAATGGATGATTTTCTCTCACTCAAAGCCTTCTAAAGTGGGAGTGTATCATTTGAAAATGACAATAAGAGCTATATTCTTGGTGTTGGAAAAATTGGCAAAACACTATACCATGTAATTTAAAATGTGTACTATGTGAATAGATTGAAATATAACATGTTGAGTGTATCACAAATCTGTGACAAAGAAAATGAAGTGAAGTTCTTGTCAAAATATTGCACTATCAACAATCTCAAAATGAGTGAAGTGGTGTTGATAGCATAAATGTTCAAGAACATCTATGTTGCAGATTTTGATTCATTGAATGGTGGTGACCTAACATACCTAAGTACCATTAATGATGATGTTTGGTTGTGGCACAACCGACTAGGGCATACAAGCTTTACTTTGCTGAACAAGTTGATCAAGAAGGACCTGGTTCGTGGGCTGCCTAAGTCAAAGTTCAAGAATCACAAGGTGTGCGATGCATGTGCAAAAGGGAAGCAAGTCGGGTCCTCGTTTAAACCAAATAAGGAAGTAAGCACATCAAGGCCATTGGATCTTCTTCATATGGATCTTTGTAGACCTATGAGGATACCTAGAAGATGAGGAAAGAAGTACATCTTTGTGATCGTGGACGACTATGCTAGATTCACATGGACATTATTTCTGAGGACCAAAGAAGAAGCCTTTCCAGTATTTATTGCATTTGTGAAGCAGATTCAAGTGCAAATGGTCTATCAAGTTGTGAGTATCAGATCCAATCATGGAATCGAATTTGATAATGACAAGTTTGATGAATTTTGTGCTGAAAATGGTATAAGTCACAATTTATTTGCTCCAAGAACACCTCAGCAAAATAGTGTTGTGGAGAGGAAAAACAGGACTCTTGAGGATATAGCTAGAACAATGTTGATTGACAATAGTTTTCCTAAGATTTTTTGGGTTGAAGCAGTTAACATTGCCTGTTATTTGATTAACATGTGCATGATCAGGTTTCTGCATGACAAGACTCTCTATGAACTTCTCAATGGGAGAAAACCCAAGCTAACTTACCTAAGAGCTTTTGAATGCAAATGCTTTGTTCTCCACAATGGTAAAAAATCTTTGGAAAAATTTAATGCAAAAAGTAATGAGGATATTTTTCTTGGATACTCCTCTCAAAGCAAGGCATACAAATTTTATAACAATACGACCCAATATGTAGAAGAAAGTATGCATGTGATCTTTGATGAATCCCATGAATCAAGTGGGAAAGCGTCACATAATAAGGACGATGAAGATGAAGATTTCTCAAATGTTCCATGAGAAGCCATAGATATTGCCAATGGAAAGACTGGTTTGACGAGTCAAGTCAAGCAACGTGATAAAGAAGGTGCAACAAAACTTCCAACAGAGGAACCTGTTCCCACTATTACTTCGACTGAAGCTGAACTTAGGGTTGCTGATGTTGTATCAGGTACTCCTGATATAGGACAAAAGAGTGAAAGTCAAACTTTTGTTGATGATAACGATGGTTCAAATGTGGAGGAAACTGATCCCTCAAATTCTATGGTTAAAGTTTCTAATTGGAAGCACAAAAGTTCACATCCTCTTCAAAATGTGATCACACCCTTAGAAACTCGGCAGACCCAATGGTTGTACATGTTAAAAAAGGAGATAAGGTAATTAGATATAGTACTCTATACATACAATCATACATGAAATATAAGTAAATGACTTGAATAAATTAAAATAACCAATAGTAGTTTGAGTTATGAAAGTTATATTAGTGTGGGGTCACATATGGTAAAATGATCCACATTGAAAACCTTTCGTTGCCATTAAATACTAATCCTAAAAGGAGTAATTGATGTCAATAGACTAGAGGCTAAGGGTAGAGTTCCATTCAAGGTCAAGGCTCTCTTTGGATTTCTGACACTTAAGTTCCCAAGGGTCTTAAAGCTCAGGGCAGTGCTTGTGTTAAGGAGAGTAGCTGAACCAAGAGCTAAACTCTACTCCCAAATACCCCTAACCACTCACATTCACTCTTACCCATAGGTTTAAGTGCCATTGAGGCACTCGCAATGTAAATCCCAACACCATAGTGATACCATACCACAAAAGTATATATCCTTCCCATGATGGCTAAAGCAGAACATTATAAGACTACACGACAAACTATACACAATGTTATAACCATATTTCAAAGCTAAATGAATGATTCACTATGAGTAACATGCTAAGCCGGTACAAAAGAAATCAGCTACAAACACACATAGAGGCAGGAACATTATCATATTACTGTTAAAACATCCAACACCTGAGATCATATATCTTAAGGATAGAAAGAGCATATAGTCCAAGTCTGCAATAATTATGAACACAAATACATGTGCCTTAATAACCTTTAATTAGACTAATCAAAGATTGATTTTAACTTGGTCTTGTTTTCTACTATACACATAGGTTAGCAACTCCAATTGAAACTCCTAAAAAGTATTAACAAAGATATAGACCAACAACTTCAATTAACTTCTAAGGGGGATTAGGAGAGGGCAGATTAACAATTACAGTTAAGAATCCTGAAGAGTGTTAACAACACTACAGGTTAATTACTATAACTGATGCTCTCTAAAGAATGCCAATACAGATACAGATCAATAGCTTCAAATAGAGATATAGATCAATAACTTTAATTAGGAGGCACATGTTGATGACTTCAATTAGAACATTCAGAGAGTATTAACGGAGATTCACATCAGTAACCATGATTAGAGCTTCCACTTATACTATCAGAGATACCAAACTACAATCAGAACTTCTAAAAGTACTAACAAGGTCAAAGATTCACAACCTTAATTATCACTCCTCGAGGTATTATCAAGATTACAAATCAATAGAGTGCAATTAGGACTTCTAAAAGATATTAACAAAGTCACAGATTCACAACTTCACTTAGGACTTCTAAGAGTATTAATAGAATCCTAAGCTATGAGTCTTGCTTAACTTTAAAATCAATGGCATAATCACTTTTTTCTGAGAGTTTCAACTTCACACTAATCTCATTGAGAACAAAGCATGTTGTTATATCCAAGCAGTAGCAATAAGAGACTCTCTTTAGAGTTCACAAGCTAAGTTTAATCTATTTAAAAGAGCTTAGTGAAGTTTCAAAATAGTGTGGGCATGTGTGGGATCATGAAGGACAAACAGAGCCACTAAAGAACAAAGATGAGTGAAGGATCACAAGAACACAGACAAAAGACACTTAGCAGAGGTCATATTCTGAAAGTATTACTAATAGTATCCCATATGAGTTTCAAGAAAAGGATAAGGGTATCATCACATTGGGGTAACATGTTAAGCATGTCTGGGATATGGTTTCAGGTATAATGGAACTTAGCAGCAGTATTTTAGCTAAACAAATGTGTCATCATAACTTAAGTACATCTCATCTTTACTTCATGGCTTAAACTAAGTGTAAAGTAATCTCAGAACATATACAAAAGTGATACAATGATCCAACTAGCGTAGGACAGGTTTACATAAACAATCATGAGTTTAATCAAGTAATTAACAGAATCACAGAAGCATATTAAAGAGATAAAACAAGCTTAAAGGTCATGAGTTAGTATTTCTAAACTAAGGTAACAAGCTGGTTCTCAACACTAAATGATTCATACTTTGTTTAAATCTGGACTATTAAGGGAACTACAAAAGTAATATTCAAAGCAGATTAGCATAGTAGTCAGAATAGTGCTAATAAAACCATTAAAAAGGTCTGAAACTAGGTATTAGGAACATAAAGAAGTTCTTTAGTCACTTTCAAAGTTAACAGTAAACATGAATCATCAGATGTATATCAATATCAGTATTTAATTCTATTTTCAATAACTTAAAGAAGTTCATAATTGTAGAAACTACTTAACAATTATTAATACACACATAAAACAGATAAAAAAATACAAACACATTATTAATGATATCATTCAACAAAAATAGTAAAGTAGTTCATATTAAGGAATTTAGACTAGTAAAGAAGGACAAGGTCGAGGTTTTAGTGACCTCCTTTGGGGCAGCAAACCAAATGATTGTTCAAATTAGCCTTTAGGAAGTCGAGAGCTCAAGCTCTCAATCAGTAACAAACTCAGAAACAAAAAGAAAAGGAAAATTAGCAGACTTTTACCGAAGTTTCCTAAACAACTGTATTAAATTCTCAAATACTAGATGTAGTTGGTAGGTATATTTTCTGTGTGTTTTTAGTGAGAGCATTTAAGATTGCTATTTTAAGTGATCGTTGAGCCTTTGGGTTCTAGATTCAAATTGTGGTAGTGGAGGATGGCGGAGGATGAATGATGATAGCAAAAGAGGTAAAATCAGAAATAGTAGAGGGAGAATCGTTGAAGATTTTTACTTGAGTGAAGGCTGGCCGTTTGAAGGCAAAGGACCATCGGGTAAAAGGCCTAATATCAAGAGGTATGTAACGATCCAAACTATCGATTTGAGCATTTACATTCCGTTCAACTGTTTAAATTTTTGAGTGGCTTCATATGATGTATTATGACTTGTGTGAATCGTCGGTTTTGGTTTTTAGCTGATTAGGGATTGATTTGGAAGAATGATTCTCAACTAGGAAGCTTTAAGTTGGAAGAGTTGATCAAGTTTGACTTTTGTATATTTTACCTTGGATAGGAGTTTTAATAATTGCGTTAGGTCCGGATGGTAATTTTGGACTTGGGTTTATGCTCGGATTTTCTTTGGGATATTTCTACAAGGTTTCGATACTAATTGCCGAAAGTTGGCAATTTGAAGATTTGAAATGTTCATAAGTTTGACCGGAAGTTGATTTTGATGATATCAGGTATGGATTAGGGTTCCGGGAATTAGAATAGCTTCGTTATGTAATTTGAGACTTGTGTATAAAATTTGAGATCATTTCGAGTTGATTTGATGTGGTTTGGCACGAGTTTTGAAAGTTAAAAGTTCAAAAGTTCATTAAGTTCGATTTGAGGTGCAATTCAGGGTTTTGATATTGTTATGTGTGATTTGAGGCATAGAGTAAGTCCATGTTATATTATGGAACTTGTTGGTATGTTCGTACGGGGTCTCGGGGGGCCCGGGTGAGTTTCAGATATGTTTGGGTTGTGTTGCGCTAGTTTTTGATGTTTCGACGTCGTTTTTTCAAGCATAAATGGTATCACATTAATAAAATAAGCTCAAACTTCTCTTTTGAATGAAGCATTAGATCCGCATCGTAATTTTGGAACCATAGCAACTGAAATCATCAAGTTTCGACATCGTATGAGGAATTTAAGGTCATTGTACTATGAATTGGGTTGCGAGATTTTTAGATTAATTACGCAATTGCCATTGCATTCGTATTTAAAAATCTGTACTATTTCTAAATATTGAAACCAAATTATCTCCTTCATTATAAGGTCAAATGGAGTGATTGAAAAGCATAAATTGACAGGAAATTCACGAAGAATCTATTGGAGGCATCAAAAGCGAGTTTCTGAATCGATTTTTACAAGAAACGAGGCAGAACAGCTGGACAGAAGCATATAATATAAAGGGTTTGTTCATTTGGTCATATTGTGAGTTGGGAAGCTCAGACTTGGGCGACTTGTAGTCATTAAGATTTGTACCGATTCTTATGTGTTATAATAAGACTCTTCGACTTTTGAATTTTCCTTTATTTATTTGATCACCTAGCCTAATTACATAATCCACACAGTTTAAAGTTCAGCCAAATCCATAGTTGTGGACCTCGAAGAGTGCCTAACACCTTCTCTTCGAGGTAATTTGAGCCCTTATCCGATCTTTGGTGGCGTTGACTAGTCAAATAGAGTTATTCGCAAATAGTTGCCCTAATGCATATTAAAAGCATTAGGCGGCGACTCTTTTCTTTTAATACCTCCTTTAAAAAGAGTTGTCACACGTCGAAACCCGCTTTCGCAAGAAAAAGGGGCGCGACAGCATGTCGACTCTGCTGGGGATATACTTAGGCTCTTACCATAACGAACATGACTTATGTGGAATACTTTCCTTATTTGTTTTAAAATGTTATGACATGCACATCGCTTTTCCTATTCACCTTTATTTGTTTTAAAGTGCTACGACATGAACATACTTCCCTTATACACCTTTATCTGATTTAAATTGATATGACATGCGCATCCCTTCCCTTCTTCTCCTTTATTCGCTATGACATGTGTGACCTCTCTCCATCTCCTTAATCTTGTCTAAGACTGCTATATTATGATTCTCCCATCCCTATTTCCCTACCTGCTTCATTATGTTCTCGCATATTTTCATGAGTTAAACTGACTTCTCTCTTTTGTCTTTCCTTTCTTTTTTTTTCTTCTCATGTTCGCCTTTACTATGTTATTTATTGATTTTTCCTACTTTTATCATGCAAATATTCGACAATGTGTTCTTATTTCTGCATAAAGCACGCTCCGCATCATACTCCACTCGTGCAAATTATCAACATTGTGGGCTCTTGATGAGTGTTCGCGCTTTTCTGAAATTACCCTTTTTAAATCGGAAAGGCTTATTTACAGTAGACTAGTCAATCAACGGTGTAGTCGACGGTCCCGTGCCTTTCCCTCCCAAGTTGTCCATTTGGGAGTACCAGTCTAGACCCCTCTAGAAACTCCACTCCAATTTGAAATGTACATACATCACGCTAAACCTAGTACAGATTGAAGCGTTATTAACGTAACAACCCGCTTAGTTTGCCTATTGTGTCAAACCACACCGAACTATGCGAGTATGATTCTCACCAGATGTGAGATACATAGGCAAACCTCATCGGTTTCGGCCCCAATTTTAAAACAATCCAAAAATATTTTCATTTAATTCCTTCTTTAGAAGTCTTTCCTTAGAAAATCCAAAATAAAACAAAATTTAAAACCAAAAGTATTTTCTTTCTTTTTAGAAGTCTTTCATTCGAAAAAGAAAATTATATCAAAATTCAAAAATATTTTTTTTCCTTCTTTAGGAGTCTTTCTTCGGAAAACATAAAATATAAATCGAAATTCAAAAAAAATATTTTCTTTCTTCTTTAGAAGTCTTTCTTTTCAAAAATTCTCAAAAAAAAACATAAAAAAAAAATTAAAATCCAAAAATATTTTTTTTACTCTTAAAGAAGTTTTCCTTTTTAAAAATCCCCTCACCC
>AWOL01S0017682.1:62692-75365 GCA_000715115.1 Nicotiana otophora
GGGCCTCCACTCCCTAGTCGCCTTTTCCAACATAGGGTCTCCACTCCCTAGTTGATTTTATTTTAGACATAGGGTCTCCACTCCCTAGTCTCTTTTCCAATATAGGTTCTCCACTCCCTAGTTGATTTTATTTTAGACATATGGTGTCCACTCCATAGTCTCCTTTCCAACATAGGATATTCACTCCCTAGTTGATTTGATCTTAAATGCAGGGTACACCACTCTCTGATATCTTTGCCAATATAGGGTATCACATTCCTTGACCACATTTTCCCAACATAAGGTTTACCAATCCTTAGTTGAGACATCCTTTTGACAATAAAGGAACATCATCCAAAAAAAAAGCAGCATGACTTTTTTCGGGGACACCACTTAGAATTTTGTTACAATAACTCACGAAAATTTCTTAGTGCAAACTGGAGCAGAAAAATTTTGTCTGTTTGTTTGTTTTGGTGTCCGAGTACATTTTACCTCGAGGCACAAGGTTCGAGATGCCCAAAAGAAGAAGTCTCAATTGAAAAATAAAAAAAAGAAAAAAATAAGTGAATCCTAAATGCAAAAGCAGTTAGAAAAGATGTGGAATGCTCAAGACATGACTGAAGCAACGAGCATTGGAGTCCCGTTTTGATTAGAAGAAACTATAGAACAATGAACTAGAACCTACAACTAGCGAGCATCAAGGTTTAGATCAGATTCAACATGAAGAACCAGTCAACACTCAAGATCAAGTTTCAGAAGACACATAGATAGGAATCTTGTAACTCATAATTGATAGGCTTGTTTAGTTTCTTTTTTATTTTGATATAATAGCAGGACCGTGGACCGGAGCCTTGACGGAACCTCACTCGACTCCTCAACTCATCATTCCACCATTCTCCTTGAACTACACGCGACCTGATTCCCCTATAACCCGAGATATATAGGCTGTCCAAAACCAGGACTCGGTTGCACCCTATCTTTTATTTCTTTTCCTTTTGAATAATGGTTTGGTCAACAATTAGTCACATAGCTCACTTAGTCTTTGCCTGAAAACTCTTCATGTTTCCAAGCAAAGAGGGGCAGTTGTGAGCACCTATCCTATTGTCGAGGAGAACTGCCCGATCCCATTAGAATAAGAAACTTTAACAGGTTCTTGACCCCACTAACAAAGATACGTGTGAGTTATGAAATTTAATGAAGCTTTTCAATGAAAACGCACATCAGGAGAGGAATTAGTAAGGGAACCACAATTGTTCCGCGGATAATCAAGTTGCTAATTAGATCTCTACAATAGTGAGCCTATATCTCTACGCAAGCCTAGTCTCAAGCCGCCACGCAAAATAAAGGAATTAAACAAGCAAGAATAACTCAATTAGTACAATTAAAGTATGGCGGGAACCTAAGTCTACCTAGACATAATCAGGATTTCTAGTACATGCACGGACACTCGTCACCTCATACGTGCGTAGCTCCACCAACATGTAACATAAAAGAATATAACACATACGGGGTGCATTCCCCCTCACAAGCTTAGACAGGAGATTTACCTTACTCTGAAGTTTCATAACCGGCTCCAACGCCTCTCTAACACCTCAAACCAAATACCAATCGATCTAAACTAGTCAATCAATCGTGAAAACCAATAAAAATATACTCCAACATCAAAATTAATTAATTTATAACAATTTTTAACACCGTTCGAAAAGTCAATAAAGTCAACCCTCGGGCCCACATGCTCAGATTCCAAAACTTCTTGAAGAAAATCATTACCCATAACATTACGAACTCAAATACATATTTTATTCTTAACCTCACTTCCAAAATCGTGATCAAAATCCAAAATACTAATTTCTAGGTTTTTGTCTTAAAATCCCAAAAATCCCACAATTGTCCATGTATTTACAAGCCCAAATTCATATATTTAACTCACAACTTGTAGAAATTACTTACCACATGATAAACGATAAAAATGACACTCCAAAATATCTCCAAGCCCATCTCCCATGAAAGAAATGAAATGAAAATGAGCCAAACCCACGTACTTAACAAGGCTCTCTGCCCAGCGATCATCGCACCTGCAGTCACTTGACCACATCTACGGTCCTGCAGGTACGGACAAAATTCCGCTTTTGTGGTTCCCTTAAGTCCTCCCCTCCTCCGCATCTGCGGGCAAGCTTTCACACATGCGCCCGTTCCTCCGCTTCTGCGAAAATACCTCACATTCCCCTATTTCGCTTATGCGAGCAATAACCCGCACCTGTGAGCTCACAGGTGTGGTTGATTCCTCACACCTACGAATCTAGCCAACCTCACTCCCCTCCTTTTCTGCGACCCCTTTGGCCGCTTTCGCGAGCTTGCACTTGCGGTACTTTACATGCATGTGCGATTGCACCAGATCTTAGCTGCCTCAACAATGTTTCCAAGTCCAAACTCGATCTGTTTCCATTCTGATTCGCACCCGAGGTCCCCGGGACCCCATCCAAACATACCAACACATCCCAAAACATGATGCATACTTAGTCGAAGCCACAAACCACGCCAAACAACATCAAAATTAAGAATTGACGATCAGACATTTTTTTAAACTTTCAAATATTTAAACTTCGTCGAACGCGTCAGAATTATACATAAACATTCTGGAATGACGCCAGACTTTACATGCAGGTCACAACTCACGATACGAACCTATTGTAAGGCTTAGAACTCCAAATGGACATCAATAATACCAAAATTCACTTCAAATCAAACTTAAGAAATTCTAAAACCTTCAAAATGTCAATTTTACACAACAAGCGCTGAAATGCTCCTGGCCGGTCCGATACTCAACCCGAACATACACCCAAGTCCAAAATTATCATACGAACCTATTGGAACCTTCAAACTTGATTTCGAGGTCGTTTACTAAAAAGTCAAGCCTTGGTCAACTTTTCTAACTTAAAGCTTCCGAATTAAGAATTTTTCTTCCGAAACCACTCCGAACTTTCCGAAGTTCAATTCGACCACGCGTACAAGTCATAAAACATGAAGTGAAGCTACTCACGGCCTCAAACCGTCGAACGACGCACTAGAGCTCAAAACGATCAGTCGAGTCGTTATAGTTTTGATGATTTGTCAAACTTTGTTGAGGAACCTGATGCAAATCAGTTCCTTTGTACCTAATGGGACATGCTTAATTGTCTCGTCAAACTCTCGAGAAATCAGATAAGGAGACAGATAAGGGAACATATAGAATCAGTTCCTCAGCTTGTCGTATAGATAATTCTACAGTTGTAAAAGTTATTTCATTGTACTGACTTGCTGCAGTGCAGTAGCACAACCGCTACTACTAGAGGCCAAACCAAAAGGTGTAATATCCATATCTCTTCACACATGCTCCCCCATATATAAACAACATTATACAAGGGTTGACCTAACAGTTGATAATCTGAAAAACCTATCCTCTCAAATGGCATCCGCCATTGTTTTAATCAGGTGCACTCAAGAATAAATCTGCTTAAAATCAATGACCAGATCTCAACACTGAAGATGTCTTGAGTTCTTAAGTTTGTTGTGTCTTTGTCTTTTATTTTTTACTTGTAACCCTACACGACTTTCTACAAGTATTTTGTAGGACATCATTTAACCATTACTGTTTTGGTTGTTTGACTATAGTTAGTCAAGACTGTTACTTTGTAATAGAGTTATTATAAGGGATGAGGGATTAATAATTTAATTCCTAGATTGCAATAGGTTGTAATAATCCCTTGAGCTGGAAGTTTTTTCACGTAAATAGCGTGTGTACTTTATTTTCTATTTGTTTTAATGTGGGAACTGATTGAGAACGTAGTTCTCTATATTATTTGGTGTACACTTAGTTTCTATAAGTCGAGATAGTCACCCTGATGAATTTCTTGGCATTCACACAAGAAGCGGAGAGCAATTGTCTTGAAAGCACGTCACACATGAAGTGAAAGAAGGGAATGAACTTTTAAACTGCTCAAATCCGTCATATTTAACTAATGTGGGACAAAATCCTATCGTATCAATATAATACAAATCCCTCTCCCAAAGCGATTTAGTATTTTTTTGTTTAAGTTTTATATACGTATTAAAAAATCAACTGAATATCTATTAATATTTGATTATGAACTTGAAGCAAAACGCGATAATCTAAACACATTAGATAACACGTAAATCGTAAAACGAGAACTTCTTTGTTCGCGTAGTGGGAGCGAAAAAAACGAATGAACCGCAGCTGGAATTACTGGTCGGCGGTGGTTGTCACAGTGTATTGGAGCAACCCCCAATTCCACAGTCTAAACCCTTATTTTGGATTGAGAGAGAGAGCTTGTGGAAAAATATTACTCAGAGTATATATTTAGTGTACACAGTAAGTGTACTTATATAGGGAATATTGAGGTTAACTAATAACCCTATTAGGCCTTAGAGCAGTCCTTATGGGTGGATCCAATATTTCCTACATAACTCAGTTATTATTGTATATTAATCAAAATTCACTTTAAAAACTCATAAACTTTAAATCGTGACATGCGTTACTAAACTCTATCTATTGAAGTTCAAGACAGTCAATAGGTCGCCATGAGATATATCCCGTTTTCATACATCGCATGAGTTTCACGGCACTTCACATAAAAGGTGTAGGAAATTTTCTCCTGAAATTATGTCGCTTCACAAAAAAGTTTAAAAAGCTTGTTCAATGCCCTAGATTCTCGTATTTAACTAATCTGAAACAGGTCACATGATATTAACATATCCCTTCTGAATCTTACCAATTTATTTGAGGTAGGCACAAATTCAGAAAAAAACTGCAAAATTATTTTATTAGATTAATTAATCAATTCCCCATAAACCCCTATATAAGCTAGTAGGCATCCCGTCTCCTGTAACAATCAGAGTGGACCATTTGTAATGCATTAAATTATGATGACATTTAAATTGCATACGCAAAAAGAGAGATTATAAATTTTTTTTGTCCTATAGGAAATTATTCAACCAAAGAAAATTAGCCATGTGGGATAACATAAAAAAAGTCATGCACGGAACAAAGATAGTATGCGTCTAACTAAGAAATGGAACCAGGGAAACGCATCACCTAAGAATACTAAATGCTATATGCTTATAAAACTAACTAATTCTGATATATATAACTAATTCTTACATGACTAATTTATACATAATTAATTCATATATTACTAATACATGCATAACTCTAACCATCAACCAAATGACCCTTAGGGTTCGTTTGGTATATTGGATAAGGTGGGATAAAGTATGGTACTAAATGTATACTATATTTGGTTTACGGTATAAATTTATCATTTAGTATAAACTTAGTCTCAGACTTAATCCTGAATCTCATCTTATCCTACCGTTTCCCATCAAAATTGGTATTATTTTATCAAATCTCTCAGGTGGGATATAAATTAGTCTAGAGATTATAATTTCAGAACTATAATCCAGAGATAATTTAGTCTGTGTACCAAACCACTCCGACTTTTCTTTGTTTCTTAAAAGTTTATTTTTCTTATAATTATCTGAATTTTGCTTATATATTATTATGCAATAATTTCTTCTAGGTTTACATTGGACCAAATTCTATGTACCTACCAACTATAAAAAAACAAAAAGGCCAGCAAAAACAACTTAAGTTATGCCAAATCTCGAGATATCCAGGTCCATGACTTCATTAATTCATTCTTTTTTATTTTAATATTTTATAAGTTTCATTTGATTCTATAAATTATCAAAGCATACGTAATTGTTTTCTTACCCCAGCCCCCTCGTTAACCTCATGCCTCACCCCACCAACCCCTCTATTTCTTTCGATAATTATTCCCTCAAATATTATATTTTTGTTGGTGGTATCTTGTGAACATCAACTTTTCACAAATTGGGATATCTTTGCATAATTTAGTGGTAGGGTCTAATTTGGTGATAAAATTGCATCATTGATTTTATATATGCATAAGTGAGAAATTTGGATTCACGAGTGGGACAGTTTATCTAAAGCATTCTTAGCTGAAGAATTTTTTGTAGCTATTCCACCGTTTTTCATGAGTTTAGCATAGTTTAATTAAAGAACCAATCCATACTTAACTACCGCAGACAACGTCATCTTCTAGTTACTATATTTAATCATGTTTGATTCCACTATCGGTTCAGTTAATTAATTAGTTGCAAGACGTAATAAGTATCTAATTTAACATGGGGATAATTTTCTGTAATCTCCTAATCCTTATCTAAGACCAAAAGAACAAATTAAATTAATGTATTTGTAACTATAACTAGGTTTCTCTTTTTGCTTTTTGAAGAGCAAGATTGAGCTAATCCAACTAAGAATAATCCTATATTTGTCTGAGCAGCCATCCATTTAGGAAAATGACCCTAGCAAGCTCCAAATGGCTATTTTTTGTCATACGAGGACACTTAATGAGTTAGTGCACTTAGTATGTCTCAAAAGCAAATTGAACAGTGGGTTTAACTATATCTACTTTTCATTGGTTTGTTTAGTCTTTCTGATTATCCAAATGTATGTAGGAAATATTATTATCTTTTAGTTAGGACCACATTCCAACTCAATGTTTCTTTTCAGTTTCAGTTGGAGATGACATATATATATAACTGTTATCTTGTAATATTAAGTAGATTACAATGATAGAGAACGCACATTTTGTGTCTAAAGAAAATATTGTCTTTTTTTATGCATAGGACTAGTAAGATGAGGAAAACTAGATGACGTATGGTCCTGATTTTACAATTATTAATTGCTCATGTAGTGTAGTGGAATGTGGAAATATCATTAAAGTTGGACTTACTAAAAAGGTGAGCCTATTGTATGTCTCCAAAGATGAAATTGTTATCATGCTTGCATATGACAAGTGACAAGTAAGATGACGAAAGATTAGACGACGTTGCGTTGGTGTCGATTTTTCAAAATAGTTTGACGACTGATTAAAATTGGTAGCAAATTGGTTCTCAATATCAGACTTCTTACAACATTATTGTCTTTTTCATTAACGATAATGACACGGTAAGGTAAGGGAAAAGAGATTTGATCTATGATCTACACGAAAGAAGTTTGTGTGCATTAATGAGCTAAGTAGGCTATACGTTGAGATTTGTACTCCCACTGTCTCATATTATGTGTCGTGTTTCATTTTTACACGCACTTTAAAAAATATAATTAGATAAGAGATTAGACTATTCTATCATTATTTATGTCTTAAAATATAATTACTCTTCATTGAATATTTATTTTATTTATGTGTTATCTGCATTTTCAAAAACAATTATTATTAAGGGTAAAAAAGGGAAAAAATAATCAATTTTGTCTTGAACTTCTAAAATGACAAATAATTTGAGAATACTATTTTTAGTAACCACGACCGTTAATATGAGACGGAGGGAGCAGTTTATTTACTACTTTGATATATGTGTTAACCGTCGAATGTGTGAACAAAGTCCCACATTGATACCTAAAAAGATTGGGAGCTTACATATAAGATGTATGGATCTTTTAATGATGTGAGAACTTTTGGGAAAAAGTGTGACCGTTGACCGAAACTTACAACATTACACATGTTAAGAGTATCTTTACGCTGGTTGAGCCCAAACATTAAAAATTGAATCTCGAATTGTTTAGAGGTCTCAGTTAAATGCTCATATAAACCTTATATGTGTAGTTATAAGAAGAATTTTACTGTGAAACTAATTATCAATTGACTAGGATTTTGTTTCACTATTTTGAGAAAATTGTAACATAATTAACTAAAGGAAAACTTATGAGCTGTTTATACAGTTAAGAACGAATATAACTAACATATGCCAGTAAATCTGCCGCGGCACCAACACGCAATATCCTCTGACTTTTTGTTTGTTTACCGTGTAGATTAACCTTGTTTTTTCACACGCTATAATATCAGCGCAGACCCATTCTCAATACTATGTTATTAGCAACTTGTATTATTTATTACTAAATGAGCAAACAAGATACAAAGTGGCCGTATGTGGTGTTCTTTGACTGATGCTTCATATTCTTCTCGTCAACATCGACAATGACCCCACCTTTTGGGTCAACCCACGTGACGGATAGGTCAAAGCTCAATTTTTTATCTACTATTTGCTACGATTTTCTAAGAGGAAAATTTTGACCCTCTCCACAATAAGATTAGGGGATAATCCAGCGGATAAATGATCACAATTTGAGTTGTAACACTAGGAGTTTTAATTTCAATGATAAGATGATTACCTCTTTCTATAGTTATATATATATATTCTTTAGAGTAAATAGTGTTTACTATACGGATGTAAGTTACGTATTATATTATTGTGCTAGTTAATATTAACCTATGATAATATGTTAGGTACTATTTTTTATTTAATTCTTATCAAAAGTTATATTTATAATTTTTATCAGAATACCAATGAACGTATATAAAAAATTACCTAATAATTGATCGATCTGGTTCTATAAAAAATTTACAACATTAATGCATAAAACTTAAATAGTCAATAGTCGTACAGGTGCAGGGGCTTTGAAATAACCTTTTGACATTCAAATATCGAGATGGTCAATGGTCGACCCTAATGAATTTCTCGGTATTTCACACAAGAAGTATAGAGGCTTCGTCTTGAAGTCACGTCTCACATAAAGTGAAAGAAGGAAATGAACTTATAAACTGCTCAGAACCGTCATATTTAATTAATCAATTCCCCATAAGCCCCTATAAGCTAGGTAGCAGGCACTGCTTCTCTCTCGTAACAATCAGAGTAGACCATTTGAAATACATTAAATTATGATGAGATATGCATAAACAAAAAGAGAGACTGTATATATTTTACTCCTAATAGGAAATTCTTCAATCAAAGAAAATTAATTAGTCATATGGGATAGCATCAAAGAAGTCATGCATGCAATAAATATAGTATGTGTCTAACTAAAAATGGAACAAGAGAAATGCATCACCTAAGGATACTAGATGCTACATGCTTATATAAAAATATTAGTAAGCTGTAATGTAGCCTTTCGCTTACGGGTTTAGCCGAACCCAGTAATTTTTATGCAGACTCTAAATTTATCTTATGAAATTTATAAAATATTTATAAATTATTATTTTAGAATTCAGTAACTTAAAAGAACTAGAATTCTAAACTCATAAGCTTCAGATTTTAATTCAGCCCAACACTAACCAATAGAAGCAAAATAGACAAGTCTGCAGGAAGAGAAGAAAGAGACTACTATAAATCTGTAATATCATTAGACAAGTAGTTGTAGGGAAGGCTACTATAATATCTTCGTGTTGCCGACGATATACACATAAAGTTACTTTAGGAAGTCAAATTCAGATTAGACATTGGAGGAAATGGATATTAGAGTTAGATGAAAAATATTTATCCCATGCACATATTATTTGTATGTCTTCATTATTTTTGTTGGTTAGTTTGATTGCAAGTTCCCATCTACTGTAACTATATTTCGTGGTTTAAGTTACTAATAGGGATGTGATTGAGCTATTAATATGTGTTTACCCGAAAAAATGAATATAGTTGAATTTATACGTAGTTCCAAGGATATGTGATATAATTTAATACGAAAAATGTAATGATAAATATCAATGTGAATTTAGATTGAAGAAAATATAAGACAGACAAGATTATCCGGAACGAATGAATCTTAGAAATTCACAAGATGGAATCAATCTAAGAAAACTGAAAAAGAGATGTTTTACTCTCTAGAAATATGTTGCTTTGTATTACAATGTATGACTTTGGGAAAAACCTGCCTTAAGAGATGGTAGCCAAGCCCCTTTTATAATGGAGGGAATTGGCTCCAAGCATAATAAAATAACATTTAGTAGGAAACCCATGATAAGCCAGCTTTTCCGTGATTTATGCCAAGATTCTTTCTAGTGGTATTGCAACGGTTCTTGTCTGTGAGCTCGATCTTGCTGGAAGACGCCGGCTTTGGTTTAAGCTCGATTTCGGTTCGAGCCCGATCGTGCCCTCGAATTACTTCGAGGTTAATTGTCTGAGCTCGATCTTGCGGGGAGACGCCGACTTTGGTCCGAGCCCCCAAGTTGCTTCTAGGTCGAGGCCATTGCTAGCTGGTATATCTATTCTGTGTTGATTTTCACTCGAGCTCGATGATGGTCTTAGCACGGGTCGGCCTGATAGGATTCGAGATTTGGTTTATTGCACCTTCAGGGTCTCACTTCGACAGGCCATCGCTCGAACTCAATCGGTCATGCTAAAACAGAAATCTATTTCGACCGTACACAGATAGCCCCCTCGTTTCTCGGAAAGGATGCGGCGAGAAACGATATGATATCCCAACGACTCGATCAGATATATACTGATGTTTTTATCGATCCCGACCAAGACGTATGTGATAGATGTCCCATCGGTTCGATTTTACCGAGGCATTTAATGTGCCAGTCGGTGGTCGGCCACCTCTGATACTGAACCGTTTTTGCTTCAATCTATAAATATCCTTTCCTTCAACCATTCATCATTTTTATGTCCTCAGTCTTCCAAATTTTTGCAAGTTTTCTTTCCTAGTTTTCTGCTTGTAAGCTTGTGATTTTCACTGAAAATTCTTCCGTCCTTTGTTTACGAAATTTTAAATGGCAAAAACGTCTAAAACTGCTCTGCAAAAAGAGGCCGCTTCTTTATCACGACTGTCTGATGATAAGGCGCCTGTGGAGCCGTCAGTTTATGATTATATTCCTGGCCCATGCTCTTTGAAGATTGATTTTAAGGTGGAGAATCCTTCTTCCGTTCCGGGTCGATATGAACATGTATCGATGTATACGTGCTCTATAACGGAGGATCACCTCGAGGCCGTTAGAAAAGATTGCAACTGGGGTTCTGATGTCGTGCTACAGATTCCATCTTCCGACGAGAGTGTTATTACTCACGTGGAGGGAATTTTAAGTGTTTACACTTATCCCTTCACACTGGGACCCATCGATCCGGTGATCATTGATTTCTGCAAAAGGTATCGAGTCACCCTTGGCCAAATTCATCCCTCTTTATGGCGCATAGTGATCTTATTGCGCTTTTTCTCTACCAAAGACGGGGGGCTAGATTTTTCTCTGAACCACCTCATACGACTGTATCGGCCTCAAATCTTTCGAGGATTAATCAGACTTCATCGTCGGGCATCGAAGGCTTTGATGTCGAGCATCGATGAAGACAAGGATCGGGGTTGGATAGGTCGTTATGTTCGAGTGAGGACCCGTGATCTTATTCCGGAGGAGAAGATGCCGTTCCCTGAAGAATGAAATTTTGATCGTAAGCGATTTTTATTCACCTTTCATGTCCTTTTCCGATTGTTTTTTTTGTTGAAGTTCTTCCCTGATGTTCAACTGTCCCTTGGATGCCACAAGCGGTGCCTGACCTCGAGGACTGGGTTCAAAAGTTAGCCTCGACCTCCTCTTACGTCGAGCGCGCTTGGCGTTATTTGGCAAAAGGCAGATGGGAGGCTAAGAACCATGGTGAGGTTTGCTTCTTATTTCCTTCGAAGTATCCTTTGCGTTCTATTCGTTACCGATTTCATTTTAATGCAGGCGTAACCAGGGATGCCGCTTTGAGGCCTTCAAGCGGTGAAGAAGGAAACAAGTCCTTAGTCCCTAAACATGGGAAAGATAAGAAGCGAAGAGCTTCCTCTCGTTCAGAGGACCCCAAGCCCAAACCTCGAAGGGTGAGGAGACAAACAATTGCCCTTTCGATTGACTCGGTCCAACGATTGAGAGAAGAAGAAGAAGAAAATAGCTCCTCGACCTTGGTAGTCCGATCTGCTGAGACCATCGATGTTGTCAGAGCTCCCGAGCCGATGGCGGCTGTACCTGTCGTGGTTGTTTCCGAAGACATGAGTCTCGACCGGAATACTCCGAATGATTTGCTCGGGGTTATGACAATGGGTCATTCGCCTTCTCTTCCATCTTTTTCTTAGGAGGCGTTGAAGAAAGCTCGGGTGTTGAAGACTCCCGATATCGGTGCAGGTTCTGGTGCAGGGGATCCTTTTAGGGATTGTTTCACTGGGGTCGACGATGGCTCCGATATTGGTGACGCTTCTCTTTTATTAGAGGAAGCTCAGCATTTCATTACTCGGGTAATGATTCTTTCATACTTGGTTTCTTTGTTCTTTTCCATACTTGACTCGTATTTCTTACTGTGCAGGCCATTAATAGGTTTCGAGTCGATCTTAGCCAGTGTGAGGCCGAGCTTCAGAAAGTCTCAGGTGAGAGAGATGCCCTGCGACTTCTTTGCAGCCAAAAGGATGAGGCTGTGAAGGACCTCCAAGCATATTTAGCTAAGGTCCGTGAAGAAGGGATCGAGCTCGACAAGCAGGTGAGTCTCGTTCTGTTAGAGTATGGGTCTGACTTAACCGTGGAAGTTAACCCTTTGTTGTCTCAGTTGCAGCAAAAGATCGAAAAGATTGGGTTACTTCGAGAAGAAGTCGATCAAATCCGAGCTGAATGCCATCAGTGGAAGGAGACCCTCGACCGCATGGCAGCGGAAAAAGAGACCATCTTAACAAAATTATTATCGGCCGACGTTCAACTTCAAAGCATCAAGCAAAAGGGGTCGGTTCAAGCTAAGAAGATCGAGGAGCTTGAAACACGACTTGCTGAAGCTAAGGCAGAGGTTGAGTCGTCGAAAGTCTTGGCGGATAAGTTCATTGCCGTGTATC